>JAOTQR010144235.1:4316-20102 GCA_025774065.1 Solanum ossicruentum
TTGTGGCCCGTAAAGGTGCTTTCATAGAACCTTTCTGCAACTGAATTCAGATGCTTTTATGCATACCAATTTTATAATTTTGGGCTTAATAATGGTGTGTATATGTTCATGTTCAGGTACTATTTCCCCAAAATACAAATGTGATAAGATTCAGGACCTACAGAGCAGTCTTAGAGATGATCCTTCAGATGATGAGCAAGCCACTACAATGAGTGGCTCACTGGAGGTGCTAGATGTCAACCCAAAACTAGATTTAGCTCGACCACAGACCAGAGGCACTTCCAGAGCTGGGCAGACTCATGCTCATATTACTCGCACTCCTCAGCCTGAGAAGGGGGGCAACGATTGATATTCACGGTCCAATAACAAAGCAGGCATAGTTAGTAATAAACCTAACAAAAGGTTAGGGTCGAATCCACGTGGAATACAAAGCTTGACTATTTTGACTCACTTCAATCATTTCAAGCATCAATTACTAAAGTCTCTAAGATGGGGGGGGGCTTGTAATTCACGAACAAAAATAAAAATAAATACTGTGGTAACTATGCGGGAAGACACCTAAATTTAGGGACAGCTTAGAAGTTGTGTTCCCTATGATATGCTGACTCAATTACCTAGAGAACATAACCCTAATTGGGAGTTCATATGCAGGACCATAACTTAGGTTCTTCCAGTCTTCTTGTGAAGGTCAAGATAGAATTTCACCATGGCACTTGATCGGCAACCATGGTATGCCAACTAACAGTTACCCATTGTCCCAGTCAACCTCCTTTTGGTCAGGTTTGGTTGATTATACAAGCAAACATCGATTGAATCCTGTAGTCTACTTCCCTTTTCCCACTCATTACTACCTTTTTCGGGATCGTAATAGTAGGTAGGGTTTAGTGTTGGCGAGCACCAAACATCAATTAAAATGAAGTAAAATAAAAAATACACGCACAACCCTAATAAAAGAAATGCACAAAGTCTAGGTTATTGCAAGTCATAAACTCATGGTTCCGACAACCCCAAGTTGTGGGTGCTTAGCTACTCATTGCTAAGGCAAAATCAACAAGAATGAAAATGCAAGCCATATTGAGAGTTTACCCAAAACAATGAAGAACAAAGATACCTTCAAGTTGCAAACCACAAGCTTGGATAAATGGAGAATTAGCACAATATGATTTTTGCAATCACCAAAGTGGGTTTTCAAATTAAAAATAGAAATCTACACTAAACCTATAGAAAAGCCCTTAGAATATTCAAGCGAGAATATTCAAAGTGTGGAACAAAATATGCAAGGTCTGAAGTCTCTCTCTAAGACCCTATCATTAAGTATTTATACTTTTTACAATTTTGCCCTAAAAATTAAATAGAAAAAACAGCTAGCAGTAGGTACATCAGTCAGATAAGACTTGTAGGGTGACCTAAGAGTCATAATTGGGGTCTCGTGGTCAGTACTTGGCACTTTGGACTTGACTGTTACGACCCACTGTTACGAGTCGTGGCTTAGGCTACGACTCGTATGCTCCTCTTGTAGACTAGGCTTTCAGTTCTTGGTCCAAACTTTTAGCTCACTATTTCTTTCTATAATCCCCACCTATACGAGTCATAGTGACACCTATGACTCATATAGTGGCCTCGAAGGGCTGACCTCCACTTAGCAGATTCTTGATTTTGCTCACTGCTTCTTGCTAAAAGAGCACCCTACGACTAGAACTCATAGGATAGTTCATATGTCCTGTACTTCAGCAAAATCTGCAATTTTCTACCAAAATAATGCCAACCTATCTTTTCTACAATAACAACAAAAAACACATAAAAACCATAAAAAGTCATATTAAGAACTTGAAAATTCCCTTGTTTTAGGCACCAAACGTGTTGTATTTTGACAGCACATCAACACCCTCAACATAGAACTATTGCTTGTCCTCAAGCGACGACTCAATCTAAGCAGACAATGAGAAACATATAGCAGCTACTCTGATGGCATATACATCATTTAACTCCAATTTACATACCTTACTCTCATTTTCAAAACCTGATTGCAAAGCTACTCAGTAGACCAAAACACAAATATGTATCTGGCAATCCAGCTATGACAAATGAAGGAGTATTAACAATCCACAATCACTGGGCTAGTCATATACCAATCATGTCTTTTTCACTCAAAGTGCATTTAAAATTCAAGGACTATGCAAGCATTCTCACTCTCACAAATAAAATTCTAGCATAATGACTAACACTATAAGCTTGCCTCTATACTCAACTCTAGACTGATGAAAAAGTATATTTGAATCATTTTAGGACTTAATGGGCTTGTACCATAGGCTCATGGGGATTTGTTATGATATTTTAGGCAAGTAGTGACTAGAAGCTATCCTTGAACCATGTTTTTCAACAGTCTTACCTCCATAACTCAACCATTTTCATTAAATCAGCCCTTATTATTCCTTTACGAGCTTTTCCTAGGTGTTTTCCTTCTCTTTTTCAACTGTGCCTTATTTTTTCACTCATCGTTGCTATTTCCTTCAATCTAAGGCAACTTTTCTTTTCTTTTTTCTCACCCGGCACATGACTTTTTCATTTCTTTCTTTCTTTCCCAACACCTCATTTTTATTACATTACTACAATAAAGGCCACCCTCAACTTAGACTTTTAGCCTGAGGTAAAGCTCACAATATCTATTCCCCAAACCAAGGCCAGTATTCGTAGCCACCCTAAACTTTGGCTTTTAGCCTCAATCAAGGTTCACATGTTCAAAGATAGACTAGGGCCAATATTAAGGTATTTCACAAAATAAGGTTGCTCTAGCAAGGTGTCAAGAAAGAACAAATGCATGAATAGCTCAAACAATTGGAACAAGGGATAAACTATCACATTTGATAGGTCTTTAGGCAAAAGTGGACTTCACTAAAAGAACAATGGCCTAAGATCCTTTCCCAATCAACCACATCACTAGTCCAATCTTAGAGTAATAAGGCAAGTTCGAGTCCATACATAATACATGAATGCATCAAAATAAGCTCACACACACATGGCATCGCGTACACAATCAACTACAGACTCACTAGACATGTTTCAAGCATCAACTTGCCTTCTCTTTATTAGAAAAAACATTACCAGAGAATCATATGCACGATTTCAAAACATTCAAAAAGCATTTCAAGATTGTATATATGCCAAAAGATAGTAACTACTATATATCTACAAATTTCTACACTACCTAAACATGTTGGTTAAAGAGAAATTAAAAGCATCCACAAGGAAAAAGAAACATGGTAAGACAACCTTGGGATAAAAAATAGGGGAAGTTATGGACTTGAGGTTCCTTTGATTTCACCCTAATCCATAACTTCCCACACTCCACAAAAAGAAAATACTTTGACCTCAAAATAAAAACATATGCATATATATATATACCAGAAACCAACTATTTAGAACAAAACATAATTAAAACAAACATTCAATACCAAATATTTAAAGAAAATATTGTCTAAAACAAGGAACAAAGTATCCAAAAGTAGAAAATAAAGGCTGGTGTCAAAAGTATAAAACACATGGTGCTCAAGAACTGGCATCCATCTTATCATCGAGGTCCTAGGCTTCAGTCTCCTCCACGGTGGTCTGGGCTGCAATTGTATGCGAGCTACCCTCTCCTTGTGCTATCTGTTGCTCCTGGTACCTACTCAATGGTGCCAGAGCTAAGGACTTCTGTACCACCTCATCAGGTATCTGCTCCTCTAGTGTTACTGCCTCATCAATAGCCCTAGGCCTTTTCTGGCTCACCATTGGGTCATCACTCTCGAGGGGCCTGCTCCAGTGGGCATGTGGGCGGTCATCGAACAAATCAAATACATCATCATCTATCAGTGCCACCTCTGGAGTTGGTATCGGGTCTACTAATATCTTCAGCAAGTCGGCCTTGAGCTTGGCCAACTCCTCAATAACAGCAATCATGTCAATAGGTCTAGTATCCTTGAGTCTCTTCTAGACTTGATCCTTGAAGGCATCTACTGTGGCATCCACTACTCTAACTCTACGATCTATCATCTCACGAGCAAATCCCTTGGCCCTTTCCTCTGAGTCCTGGACTGTCTGACGGACCCATAGTCCGGCCTGGCCAGCTAACCTGCTTAACTGGAGCTCCATCTTTGCTACCCTACGTACCAACGCCTGAAAAGCAAAAGCAGAGAAAAGTCTTCATAGTCAACCTGTGTAGTAGAAGATGCTGTGCAGGTGTGTTAGAGGATAGCATCGCCTCTGTCTCAACAGCTGGAGGTGGCTATAAGGTGGTTGGAGTAGCAATAGTGGTGACTGGGGTCTGCTCCTGGGTTTGTGGCTCTAAAGGTAACGGATCTGGTACTGGAGGAGAAGCTGCTCTCTATAGGGCCACCGAGTTCTCATCAGCCTTGATCTGGTTAGGATCTATGGTGTGCATGACCTCTATATGTGGGTCACGATGGGGACCGACATGAACACCTACCTCACTGAATAAATGGTGAATCAAAATTGGGAACTACAGTGAAGTGTTAGTCCTGACAAATGGACTCATGTATTTGCTCAGCCATGACTCAGGCCCAATCAAACTCGTAGGAAGCTAAGATGTTGGCTAATAGTATAGCTCACTCCAAGGTGATCACATTGTCCGTAAAAGTAGGCCTGATGCGCCAACGGATAATACACAACCAAAACTTAGCTTGAAAGGAGAGGTGAGATTTCATGACTGATCAGCATGGTTTATGACATATGTAGGGTCAAAACTCTCCTCGCATATTGATGATGTTCACGCTCCAATAATAAAGTGATCACTGTCAGCAATTAACCAAACCGAGGTTAGGATCAAATCCACAGGGAATACAGGGCTTGATTACAAGATTTCATCACTAATCATTTCTAGTATTTATGATTACAATCTCTAAATGAGGGGTTTTTGTATTTCAAAAACAAAATAAAACTACCACTAACTATAATGCGAGGAAACACTCAATTTTGGGGATAACTTGGGAATTGCGTTCCCTATGGTTCATCAACTTGATTACCCTAGATAACATAACTACAATCGGTGATTTGCACGCAGGATGGTAACTTAGGTTCTTCAAGCCCTCTTGTGAAGGTGAAGGTCAAATTTCACCATGGTGCTTGGTTGGCAACCATGGAGTGCCAACTACTTGTTTCCTACTATCCTAGTCAACCTCCCCTTAGTAAGACTCAGTTGATTAGACGAGAACACATCAATTGAATTCTGTCATCCACTTCCCTTTTCCTATTCTTCACTACCTTGGTTTGGATCGTCATAGCAGGCGGGGTTTGGTGTTGGCCACCACCAAACAACAATAATAATGAAGAGAAATATATAATGCATGCAAAATCCTAATCATAGAAATGCAAGAAACCTAGGTCATCTCAATGTCAACTACCCATTGGTTCCCACAACCCCAATTTATGGGTACTTAGCAACTCATTGCTAAGGCAAAACACACAAGAATGCAAATAATGAACAAAGTTGAGAGCTTTCCAATAACAATGAAGAAAATAGGCACCACAAGTTGCAAACCCACAAGATTGATTGATCAACAATGAGTATAAGGCAAGATTTGCAATCCCTAAAATGAGTTTTCCAAGAGAGAACAATAAGCTACTCTAAAAAACTAAGAAAAGATTCAAAATGTGATTCTTAATAGTCTACTGGTCGAACTCTTTCTAAAAACCTAACTTAGACTGTATATATTATTTACAAAACAACCCAAGAATTTAGACACAAAAGACAGTTGATAGTTGATAAGTTACGAAGATACAACTCGAAGGATGACGTACGAGTTGTAGTCGGGGTCTCGTATTAGGTTCTTGGCATCTTGGACTAAACTGGTATGACCCATAGGTTATTGCTTGAGCTATGACTCGTATGTTGGTCTAGTAGTATTGTTCTTCAGATTTTGGTCCAACATTTTGGCTCTCTGATTCTTGCTACGATTCCACTAATACTAGACTTAGTGTGACTTACGACCCATATGATGTCCTCCTAGGGATGACCTCCACTAAGCAAATTTCTGACTTTTGGTCTCTTATTCTTGCTATGATACCACCCTATGACTCGTAGCTTGAGCTACGAATCATAGGTGGGCTCATAAGGCCTATGCTTCAGCAAAATCTACAACTTTTCTTCAAAATCATACCAACCTAACTTTTCTGCAAGATTAACACAAAAACACATCAAAACACAAAAATGTTGCTTTAAGAACTCACAACATACCTTGTTTCAGGCACCACATTTGTTGTATTTTGATAGCACATCAACACTCTCAACTTAGAATTGTTGCTTCTCCTCAAGAAACGACTCAATCTATGTAGAAAAAGAGAAATACCTAGCAGTTATACTAATGGCATATACAAGAGCTCCTTTGATTCAGGTACCCAACTTCTATTTTTAGAACAGGGTTGCAAAGTTATTGAGCAAACAAGAACATAATGAGATAGTAGGTAATCCAACTATGACAAGCTAAGTAGCATCAACCATCCACAATCACTGGTATATTCATATGCTGATCAAGTAGTTCAAATTCCCTCACTAGAAAGCAGTCATTCATACTCACTCAAAAGCATTTAAAATTCAGGGACTGAGGAAGCATTCTTTCTCTCACAATTGAAATTCAATGCATACTGACTAACACCATAGCGTTGCCTTTATACTCATCTTTTGGCTTGGTGATAAAGTGGAATTAGATCACTTTAGGACTTATAGGCTTATAACATAGGCTCAGGGTACTTTGGTGTGGTATTTTGGGCAAATAGTGAATAAATGCTATCATTGAACCATGTTTACCAACATTTTTTGTTTTCATAACCCAAGCCTTTTTAATCAGTCCACCCTTATTCTCCTGTTTTGAACTTATCTCGAGTGCTTTCTTTCTGTTTTTCAGTTGTACCTCGATTTCAAACTCATTTTTGCTACTTTTTTCTCAATTCAAGGCACTTTTCTTTTCTATTTCTTCACTTGGTTCATGCTTTTATATTGTTTCTTGATTTATCAACTAATCATCTTGTTATTACTACTTTACCACAATAAAGGTCACCCTCAACTTAAGCTTTTAGCCTGAGGTGAAGTGCATGATATCTATGCCTCAAACCAGGCCACTAACTATAGCCACCCTTAACTTAGGCCTTTAGCCTCAAACAAGGTTCACATGTTCAAGGGTATACTAGGGCCAATATCAAGGGATTTCATCAAACAAGGTTAAGCTAGCAAGGTATCAAGAAAGAATAAGTAGATGATAAGCTCAAAAGTTTAGAACAAGGGGTTCACTCACTCATCTGGTGGGTCATTTATGCTAAAAGTGAGTTCACTAAAAGAATAAAGGCCTAAGATCCTTTCCACATCCACACATCACCAAAACTAATTTTAGAGTAACAAGGCATGTTCTGAGTCCATACAAGATGCATGAATGCAGCAAAATAAGCTCCCAACAGACATGGCAATTGCATCCACAATCAAGTATAGACTCAGATCAATGTTTTAGTCTCAGCTTACCTTCACAATATCAGAATAAACATTGCCAACGACTCAAAAATGTATGAATGCATCAATAATCACAACCTCAAAAATTTTTTAGGGTACCCAATATTTGATCAAAATATTAAAAACATATCTAAAAATTATGTATATGCCAATAGATAACACTACTATGAATTTACCCATTATCTACACTATCTAAACATGTCGGTTGAACAGAAAAGTAAACATCCACAAGGAAAAAGAAGAACAGCAAGAAAACCTTGGGATCAAAAATAGTGGAAGTTATGGACTTGAGGCTGACTTCACCTTAATCCATAACTCCCACACCCCACAAAAAGTGGATACTTTTTCCTCAAAGTAAAGACAAGAACAAAAACAAAACATAATAACATAGAAATATACACATACATCCATTGAAAAACAAAAGTTAACATCCAAAATATAAGTAAAAATAACATCCAACATAAGAATATTTAAACACAACCAAACACCAACATAAAAATAAGATAAAATTCTCTAAAAAGAGAAAAAAGTATCTAACATAAAAAAATGAGAGCTGGGGTCAAAAGAAGTCAAACATCATGGTGCATCACGCACCGATCTCGGGCTGGTCTGCCGGGTC
Organism: Solanum ossicruentum; assembly: GCA_025774065.1. Taxonomy (NCBI): domain Eukaryota; kingdom Viridiplantae; phylum Streptophyta; class Magnoliopsida; order Solanales; family Solanaceae; genus Solanum; species Solanum ossicruentum. The sequence goes on from JAOTQR010144235.1 coordinate 12,431, forward strand.
CTAGGCTACCTCTCCTCTATAGCCGTATCGAAAGTACCCTCTCCAGGTGGGGTGTATTGTGCTCGCTCTCTCTAAATAGCCGCTAACAAAAGCGACTCCTATACCACCTCCTCAAGTATGGGCTCCTCCTCTTATCTTGGCTTCTTTGGGGTTGCCTCTGGGTCATCACTTTTATCAAGAGTCCTCTTCCAATGGATGTCTGACGGTCAGTGAGCCAATCAAATGCCTCATCATCTACCGGTGCTACCTCTAGGGATGGAACAGGGGCCACCAACAATTCTAATAAGTCGTCCTTGAACTTTGCCAACTCCTCAGTAACTACGCTTGTGTCGGCAGGCCTAACTCCCTCAAGCCTCTTGTGGACTCTAGCCTCATATGCATTGACCTGGGTATCCACCACTCGGACTCTCTCATCAACTAAATCTCGAGAAAATGCCCTCATCCTCTCATCGAAGTCCCAAACAGTCTGATCAATCAATGTCCGAACCTGACAACTCCCATAGTCTGCTCTCTACTACAGCCACCCTTCATAATAAAGCTTGAAAAGCAATGTAGAGAAAAGAGGGTCAACCTATAAAGTAGATGTTACTGGTGCTGGTGTATTGGAGGATGGTGTAGACTCAATTTTGACCACTGGTATAAGCTCTGCGGTAGATGGAGTAGTATCGGTAGAAGCTGGAGGTGAACCTTGAATCTGAGGCTCTACCGGGAATGACTCTAGGATAGCTGGAGAAATAGCTCTTTATAGGGCTATTGGGTTTTCATCAGCCTTGATTAGGCTGGAGTCCATCGTATGCAAAGCCTCTACATTAGGATCCAAGTGGAGAGAAACCCGCACACCAGCTTCCTTTCATAATCTATGAACCAGAATGGGGAATTGCAATGCTTGTTGAGTGCGGACTGCTAACTCATGGATCTGTTCTATCATAATGCAAGCCCAATCAATGTCATACCTTGCCAAGATGCTTCCCAACAACACAACACTCTTTAATGTGATCACATTATCCGTGAATGTGGGCTTTATGTGCCATCAGATAATGGACCACCAAAACTTTACCTTAAATTAGAGATGGGCCTTCAGAATATGCTTGGCATAGTCTATACCCCACATCCGCTCAACACCTTCCTCATAAATTTGGCCAGCTATCAACTTCAATAATTCCATTCTTAGCATGGTATCATTATGATTATTGCTTTCCTTATGTTTCCTATCCTATGATCATATTCTGCTACGGAGTGTGGAGCTCTGTAATTAGGTCCAAATTGCACCCTTCGAATAGTCTCTGCTAAGATGTCGACAACCTCACCCCTGACCATGACATCATTTAATCGTGGTGCATTAATGGGCTTCATGAGTCTCGAAAGGTTGCTACGTACAATCACAAATTAAGAGGCATAAAATTCTAGGACCAAGAGAGGGGAGTACTTTCCTAGCAGTTGTGATAACCATCCTAACCCATAGTTATCTATGCTAGCTTCTAAACCTGGCACACCTTTCAACCCTGAGTCTGTCAACCTTGCTTCCTCATGAAACCTTCACACCGGCCTCCCTTGACTCTTAAGTTCAAGTCCCTTATCATAGATCTCTTTCATTCCAGGGACACACCATCTTGTGTTTTGGGGGTCAGTGGAAATAATGGTGTACACAGAATTAGCAAGTTAGGGAGGAATGTTGTCTTCTAGTTGAGCCTGAGACACTTCAAGAGAACTAGAGTCAGAAGTGAAGTCGTCATCATTTGACCCATCTTCTTCACCATCCTCATCAGACTGAGAGGATCTATCCACTTGCGTTAGTACTCTAGTTGATTGTGATTTTTTAAGAGCATGTTAGCCTCAGGGTCAGGGTGCACATTCATCTCTTCGATTTGTTGCGCATCCTCGGAGGACTCATCTCTTAGGCGATGACCAGAAACAAAGGAAGCACCCTTTCGACCTTTTGAAGACATTATCCTTGAAATATTATCAATAAGTTAAAGCATGAGTCCTATGATGTTTTGTTTCGATCAAACAAGTAACAAATGAAACAATCAAACAAGAGCATTAAGATAACCTAAGTAAAAGCAAACTGAACCAGGTTCAAGGCTACAGATATGAGGTGTAAGTATGATTTGTAGGGCAACATAGAATCATATAGTAGCCTCGTAACAGCAAGGTAGCTAAGGGAAATGTATTCTTGAATCAGTTACGAGATGTAGGTATGACTTATAGTGTGCACTTACAAATCATAGGCCGAGTTCGTATCTTATTTCAGAGACATTTCAAGAGTTTAGATCAAGGCCACGAAACCACCACTATGACTCGTGACAATGGCTACGAGTCGTAGGTGAGTCTCTCATGGAGAATGTTAAGGCATCTTAGGTTACTGTTGCTTGCTACAAATATCCACTACGACTCATAGGGTAACCTATGACTCGTAGTGGGTTCTAGTAGCAGGAAGTAGAGAGCACCCAGTGTGCCTCCAACTTTTCCACAACGACCAACAACAAATTAGAAAGAATCAGAGTTTACACACACATAGATATATGCGGTACTACAGCAACTTAAATACTCTTCATTATCAATTATCTCAGAACAAAACATGAATTTTCCCCCTTCTGGGAAAAGCATTTATAATAGTAAAAACATCCACGCACATTAAAGGGGATACTCTTGAGAAGATTACCCAAAGAGAATTATAACACCCCCAACCCAATAGTTTTAACCCCACATGTTTTTCATAATGCTCCATAAAGTATGTAACAAAAGCACATTGTCAAAGTATAATATATCAAAATCACCAAACAAGGATAGAATTCAAGACTCGACCCTTTTTACAAAGACATAAACAATTGTACCACATTTTTCTTACTATCACAGGCACTTTTGTATGGTTATGATAATTATGATCCTGAGACCATCATTCAGTCATCCATAAGACAAGGATTTTTTAGAGAAAAACTGAATTTAATCGTGAGAACTTACCAGATGAATGTATGGATATATGAGGAAAAGAAGAAAAATGGGAAGAGGAGTTGGTGCACAATTCACTTGTTGGGAAGTTTTAGTGGGTGAAAGATGAATGAAATAGTGAAAGAGAATGGTGGGGGGAAGTTATAAACTGAAAGGGAACGCTTCATGAAGGGACATGAAGAGCCAAGAGATGTTGGTCTCTTAATATTCAAAAAGGTTTTCCCTTTAAACTTCTACAGATTGGTCTTACAAGACCCTGACTATGAGTCATATGAAGTCATATGACTCGTAGGTCCTGATCTCATAGCATACCTCACTTAGGAAAATTACGATGCCATACCGAAGCACTATGAACCCCACTTACGACTCACAGGGAACCCTACGAATCATAAGGTTGGTTCGCAGTGTGTCTGTCAGCTTCTGGTATTCACTATTTCTTTCTATGAGCATGATGATGAGCTATAACATTCACTACGACTCGTAGTCCTGCTCATAGAAGCTGTATCCAAGAATAATTTTTCCATTCTTCAACTCTTGGTTTGTACCGGCAACCTATTACTTAAAATACACCAAAATGTCAATGATACAACTGGTTCAAAGTATAAACAATCACAACACAATATAGAATTACGAACCAACAAGTTAACAATGATAAAATGTCTCAAAATAAATCAACACACAAAAGATCCTTGGGTTTCCTCCCAAGAAGCACCTTGTTTAACGTCGTGGCTCGACTATGCCATCATGGATAATCAGACTTCTCCGTGAGTTTCATGTCATTGCTTTCACTCTTCCTTTGTTCATCTCACACTACATCTAGTTGCTCAGCAAGCTGCTCCAGCCTATGAAAAAGTCTTTGCATTGATATAGTTTATTGTTCCATTTTGTAGTTACATTCTAGGATATCAAACTTTATCTCCCGGACAATGTCATCTTGTTCATTCACTTTGATTAGGACTTGTTTAAGCATATGCTCAATCCAAGTCAATTTATCAGTGATACAAAGCTGGTGTGGTAACCTCGTCTAGTGTGCCACATTTTTGCCTTTGGGTTTACTTGAGGTTACCGTAGATGCACTACCAGATGGTCTGGCTTGCTCTTGAAGGGGTTGGTAGACTTGGTCAACTGCAGATAGCTTGTCCATGCTCTTAATGATCTCATCAAATGATTGTCTTATGAACTCCCAACAGTCTCCTCCAAACAATGCGTTAGCTTTATCTTACTATTCTGAGGTTAATGCTAGGTAAAAGCTAGCCGCCAATTCAGCATCGGTTAGACCATGGTTTTGATATATTGCCAAGCGCTACTTGTACATTTTCCAACTCCTAGTATTCTTTTGAAATTATAGATGTTGTTCTGTAGCTTCTGCTTGTTGGACTCATTATAGAAGTTCATAAGGATGACTCTCTGCACTTCCCCCAGTTAGAGCAAACATTGGTCGGGAGAATTGACCACCATTCCGCAGCTTTACTCAGGAGAGTCAAGGGGAAAACCTAAAGAGCCATGGTCTGCAAAGCAGGATATCTTGTCCCAAGGACCCCCCTCAATGTTGGAGTGAAATTCTGTAGATGGATTTGAAAATCTACAAACTCTTGCCCATAATGACTATTTTTAACGGTTGGATTTCATGATGGGACCATTTATATGTCAAATTTGTGCATTACTTTTATAATTGCCAACTTTTTCATGTGATTGTTGTTTGAGCTTGTTTTGGTAAAGTGTAGCAACTACTGTATCTTCTATTTCCTGCTACGAGGCACTCCTATGATTCATAGGTTCCTCTAAGAGTCATAAGTGTCCCTCGTAGCAAGTATCAGTCACCTGTGATTTCTTCATATTTTCTATGCAAGACACACATACAACTCGTAACACCTATTATGACTCATAGGGACGGTCTTGTAATCCTAACTCAATTCTTAAAAATATCTCTGAAATTTGGTATGAGAACAGATTACGACTTATAGCTCCCCTATGAGTCATAATTGCCTCTCGTATCTGATGTCATATTGCATTTTTGTAAGTCACCTTATTAGTACGAGGCTAGTGTATGACTCATAGGGCATCCTATGAGTCTAAGTGTACTCGTACCTGCAGACCTGCAAGTGTTTCAATGTTCTCTCTTCTATTTTATTTTATTTTTATGCTTAAGTGTTTGCATTTCTTATTCTTTGTTATGTGATTTATTAAATCAAACACCTTGAAACGTATATGGTGCTTTGTCGTTGGTTTGCAAATAAAATGCCTCCAAAGGACAAACGTACAATTCAAACTTTCCCATGGAGGTTGATTGATGAATCCTCCGACACTAAGTATTCAAAGGGCTTAGTGGAAGTACACAGGGTCAGGATAGATCCTGAAGTCAATAGACCCAGACTCAAGTACTTGTAGCAAAGACTCCCATGGAAGTTAGCAGTTCCTCCTAGTCTGAAGAGGAGGACCAGCAGGATAACGGGGATGAGTCAATAGTAGCCTACCACAGATGACCCACTCATATTCAGAGTCTGAATCGGAGTCTAAGAGCACTTCCCAAACACAGCAGGAAGAAGTATAATCTCAACCCTCTGCTGACCGCAGATGGGTGTGTCCCAAGGATGAAGGAGATATATGATCAAGGTTTAGAGCCCAAGGGACAAGGCAGACTAATGCTACAATTTCACAAAGAATCGAGACTGAACGATTCGGGGTTAGATAAAGTGCTTGGGATGGATGCAGAGTTAGATAGACATGGGCTTCGATGGACCACCCAGTAGTTGGGAAATTATGCACCTTTCATAGTCTATGAATTTTATACAGCATATCTTGCTACACTCTACTGGGGGCTACAAACAAACAAAAAGGCAATAGAGCAGACGAAGTTATGGGATGTGCCAGTCCGAGGTAGGAGACTTCCTATTTCAGAGAAGAATATCTGAAGGATCCAGTTTGGAATCGAGTATAGAATGCCTCAGTTTACTGCAGAATATGATGGGCGAATTGATATGATGAGAAAAGTAGTGATTGGGAAGGACATTGGGGCCAAGATAGAGCTTCTGCGATGGATCGCGAGCCAGATTTGTGAGGAGGGCTTTGAGCCGACGTGGGTTATAAACGATGCTAATCATATACTCAAGGCCCACCTATCTTTCAAGGACAAGCATTGGTGATCTATTATCCGTTGACAAATCTGGCCCACTTTTATGGATAATGTGATCACTTTGGAGCGGGCTGTATTATTAGCCAACATCTTAGCTGGGTGTGAGATAGATTAGGCCCGACTCATCTCGAAGTAGATCCATGAGGCAACTATCCAGACGAACACCTCACAGCTATTTCCAATTTTGATTTATCTATTGTGCAGTGTAGCGGGTGTTCCTCCCCACCAGGACCAGCACATAGAGGCTACACAAACTATGGGTCCCAGCCTGATAAAGGCTGATGAGAACCCGATGGCCTGACAAGGAGCATCTTCTCCTATTTCAGAGCCATTCCCAGTAGAGCAAATGACTCAGAGTGCTCAAACTGCTACTAGGACTACTCTAGCTACTACAGAGCCTATGCCATCTAGAGAGATCGAGTCCACACCATCCTCCAGTACCCCAACACTAGCAGCAACGACATAATGGTTGATTCTCTCACTTCTATTGTTGTCTTTCAAGCATTTTTATGCAGGATGGCTACGTCAGAGCCTAGACTTCAGGCTTTATCTGCATGGGTTAGACCTTAGGTTTACCAGAACGTATGGGACTTCGAGGAGAGAATGAAGGTATTCGCCCGTGATCTGGTAGGTGAGAGAGTTAGGGCGGTGGATGCTTGAGTAGATGCCTTCAAGGGGAGAGTCCAGCGGAGACTTGAGGGAGATCGATCTGCTGACACAAGTGTTGTGACTAAGGAGTTGGCCTAGTTTAAGGTTGATTTATTGAAGATGTTGGCAGCTCATGTTGCAGTCCAGGAGGTTCCACCTACGAGCGATGAGGCATTCGAGTGGCTAGCCGACTGTCCGTGTGTCTGTGAGAAGGGGCCCCTTGAGCATGATAATGATCTAGAGCTGACTCAGAAGTGGCCGAGTCTAGAGGAGGAGCCCATACCTGAGGAGGTTGTATAATAGTCGCTATTATTGGCGGCTATTCAGAGAGATCGGGAGAAGCACATCCATTATGGAGAGGGTAGTTCAAGGATTACTATAGAGGAGTTGGTGCCCCAGGACCCCATAGACCAGCCAAAAACTAGTGCCTGATGCAGCATGATGTTTGACCCTTATTTACCCCTATTCTTACTTTATTTATGGATATTTTGGTCTCTTGTTAGATAATATTATCTTGATGTTGGTTTTTAAATGTTTTATGTTGGATAATGTCTTTATTTTAGTTTTGGATATTGGTTTTTAAATATTGGTTTTTAATGTATATATGTCTAAGTCTATGTTATTATTATGTTCATCTTAGTACCTGTTTTTACATTAAGGACAAAGTATCCTATTTTGGTGGGGTATGGGAAGTTATGGATTAAGGTGAAGTCTGAGTAGCCTCAAGTCCATAACTTCCCCTATTTTTGAACCCAATGTTTTCTTGTCGTGCTTCTTTTTCCTTGTGGATGTTTAATTTTCTGTTGAACCAGCATGTTTAGGTAATGTAGATAATGTATAAATTCATAGTAGTATTATCTATTGGCATATACATAGTCTTTAATTGCATTTTAAAGTTTTGATGAAAAAATGGGTACCCTCAAAATTTTTGAGATTGTGGTT
>JAOTQR010144254.1:0-13905 GCA_025774065.1 Solanum ossicruentum
TCACATGCATAACATCTAAAGTGCGCTGAATCTGATAAATAAAGTTTTGGAGATCTACATTAGGGTCTGACCCATTGAAGGGTAGAGGGTCCAAATTAAGAAAATCACGTATCCTCATGCTAGCTACCCTATTCATACCACCTGCACCTATAATTGGACCTTCCTGTCTTTGACCTTGGCCAGCAACTATATGAGTTACTAGTTGGACTGCATTTCTCAAATCCTATGCGGTAACAACAATAGGTGGTTCTGGGGAATTTCACAACTTTCAGGTTCATCAGGAGCTGGAGGAGTTGGAGATGTCTATGACAGTGACTCCTAGTGAACCTCATTTCGTTGCCTCACCTGACTAGGTATACCATCTACCACTTCTACTCCCTTCCCTTTACCTTTGTTTTGCCTAGTTTCTGGCATACTTGCTGTACAAAAAAAATTTAGGAATTAGACATAATACACTCATTACACTTGGCTCTATGGCACAATATAAAGAATGAAAAGAACGCAACAACTCCTAAGTGCCACGTAGCCTCCTGCTTATAAATGTGGTACACAACACATTGATAAACAAGACTCTACATAGACATGGCTTTGTAGACTCCCTAGGACGACCCGCTCTGATACCTCTTCTGTCACCCCAATTTCTGTGTAAAAGCTTACATTCTCGCTATATCCATGTCTTTGTTCAAGGAGGCAATGATAGAATCTCTGACCAGATACGTATACAATCTATCCACATATCAATGAACTTTATCTGCCATAGTAGCAACTACATTAGGAGCATACCTGGATAGGGAATTATATTGAAGGTTATACTCCCTCACGCTCACATTCCCTTGGTAGAGATTCAGGAACTGATCTGCATGGGCCTCTCAGATCTGTAATGGCAAGTATTGGTAAAGAAATGCCTCTTTGAACTCCTTTCTAGTAGTTGGAGGTGCATCTATACCCTTAGATTTCTTCCAATCATCATACCACAATATAGCCACACCCTTTAATCTATAAGTCTCTAACTTGACACCTTCTGTACCACTCACATGCATAACATCTAAAGTGCACTAAATCTGATTAATAAAGTTTTGGGGATGTTCATTAGGATCTGACCCATTGAAGGATAGAGGGTCCAAATTAAGAAAATCACGTATCCTCGTGCTAGCTGTCCTATTCATACCACCTGCACCTATAATTGGACCTTCTTGTCTTTAACCTTGGCCAGCAACTATACAAGTCAGTAGTTGGACTACATTTCTCAAAACATGCGCGGTAGCATCAATAGGTGGTTCTGGGGGAATTTCACTACTTCCGGGTTCATCAGGAGCTGGAGGAGTTGGAGATGTCTGTGACAGTGACTTCTTGTGAACCTCATTTCGTTGCCTCACCTAACTAGGTATACCAACCACCACTTCTACTCCTTTCCCTTTACCTTTTGTTTTGCCTAGTTTCTGGCATACTACTGTACAAAACAATTTAGCAATTAGACATAATGCACCCATTACTCTTGGCTCTATGGCACAATATGAAGAATTAAAAGAACAAAACAAGTCCTAAATGCCATGTAGCCTCCTTCTTATAAATGTGGTACACAACACATTGACAAACAAGACTCTACATAGACATGGCTTTGTAGACTCCCTAGGACGACCTGCTTTGATACCTCTTCTGTCACCCCAATTTCTGTGTAAAAGCTTACATTCTCACTATATCCATGTCTTTGTTCAAGGAGGCAATGGTACATTCTCTAACCAGATACGTATCCAATCTATCTATATATCAATGAACTCTATCTGCCATAGTAGCAACTACATTAGTAGCATACCTGGACATGGAAGTATATTGAAGGTTATACTCCTTCACGCTCATATTCCCTTGGTGGAGATTTAAGAACTGATTTGCACAGGCCTCTCGGATCTCTAATGGCAAGTAATGGTTAAGAAATGCCACTTTTAACTCCTTCCAAGTAGTTAGAGGTGCATCTGTACCGTTAGATTGCTTCCAAGCTTCATACCACAATATAGCAACACCCTTCAAACTATATGTCGCTAACTCGACAGCTTTTGTACCACTCACATGCATAACATCTAAAGTGCACTGAATCTGATCAATAAAGTCTTGGGGATCTTAATAAGGATCTGACCAATTGAAGGATAGAGGGACTAAATTAAGAAAATCACGTATCCTCGTGCTAGCTGCCCTATTTATACCACCTGCACCTATAACTGGACCTTTCTGTCTTTGACCTTGGCCAGCAACTATACGAGTCAATAGTTAGACTGCATTTTTTAGATCTTATATGGTAGCATCAATAGGTGTTTCTGGGGGAATTTCACTACTTCCAAGTTCATTAGGAGCTAGAGGAGTTGGAGATGTCTGTGATAGAGACTCATCTTAAACCTCATTTCGTTGTCTCACCTGACTGGGTATACCAACCACCACTTCTATTCCCTTCCCTTTACCTTTAATTTTCCTAGTCTATGGCATACTTGTTGTACAAAACAATTTAGGAATTAGACAAAATACACCTATTACACTTGGCTCTATGGCATGATATGAAGAATGAAAAGAACACAACAACTACTAAATGCCATGTAGGCTCGTACTTATAAATATGGTGCATAACACATCGATAAACAAGACTCTATATAGACACAATTTTGTAGACTCCCTAGGACGACCAGCTCTGGTACCACTTTTCTGTCACACCTAAAGTCCTATTAAGGCCGACTGGTACCCGTTGCCAATAAGGCCCGGGAGAACCAACCTATATCTATTCACTTTCTATACATATTATAAGGGATTTCTACATTTGACATGCATTTACGAAAGTAAACACTGATAACAAGCCAAAAGGAAATGCATATGACTAGGCCATTGGGGCCATGCTGTTTAAAGTATGAGATATAACCACACTTTAATTTAAATCGTCTACAAAGCCTCTAGATAAGGAAAAGTATCAAATAAGGGTCAGGATAGACATCGCCTCGACTAATTGTACAAGACAAAATATATGCTCTAGACATGCAAAGCTCTGAAGCAACCTGGAACTTGGCAACAGCAGCAGAAAATCCAGTACTCCTACTGGGGAGATCTACTAGCACCTGTACCTGCAGCATGAAATGCAGGAACCCCGTAAGGATCATCAGTACGAAATAATGTACTGAATATGTAAGGCAGGATATACTGTATATATGAAGTAATAACTCAAATGAAACTATGCACTGGTGTAGGATAAGAGACCATCTTTAGTTATACTGTGGAATTATGTACTTTATGTGCTTTATATTACTTTATCTTTACTGTAAAATCTGTGCACAACATGTAACACAAATGACCAACTGATCAGTGGTAAACTATATCAGGATCATCCCTGGCTAGGTTCTTTCTTAATCCCTCGGGCTACCACCCGTGATAGGATCGTCCCTGGCTAGGTGATTCTTCCACCCGTCGGGCTACCACCCATCAATAAGCTATATTTTTATGTTTCAATTACCTTTGAGGTGGTTCTTCTGGTGGTCATAGTATTGGAGATGTAGGAATGTAGATGTAACATGTTTCCTGTAGATAATCACAAAAGACAATATGACAATGAAAAGAGTACGTCATATAAATAAGGAAATGCGTATGAGATGAAATAACTCGCGAAGTTTATTTGGCAAAAAGAACCTATGTAACTTGGTATCCATGTAAGTACGAAAATTTGAAGGTCACTAGGTATGGGATCATATGAGTATATGCAAGAGCTTAGACACAGTTAAGTTGTGTCAAAGTTCGTAAGTGCCTTTACGTGCCAAGGAGGGGTCTATGTTTCATGCCAACCAATACAAAATCAAGTAGCTTTACATACCTCGTTCTATGACCTCTTTACTACCTTGAGATAACCTTCCCTTCCTCGAAATATTTATCTACAATATTTTAGGTCATAAAACTAGTATTAGCAGCCAACAGATACACCTTGGAAGTCCAAATCACATAAAAGACAACACACGGGCCGCAAGCGGGTATTTATAAACCTGAGCGTATTCTTTCAACCTTTCCGTTCCTAATCATATTTTCAAATACACATTAGCATGTACACATCATGTGAATCCTATTTTAATTCTATAACAGCCTTATAATAGCCCACAAACTACATGACACAACAATTATATGCAACATACAAATAGGCGGTGTAACGTTACATCCCTACGCTACATTATGACGTTGACGACTCCAAAACTTTACCAACTTCAGCCAAAATGTTCCCATAACATATACACATAAAACAATACTAAAACAGTTCAAAAACTATCCTCAAAATAGGTGGAGGATGTGAGACCATAGTCCTCAATCAATCAGCCCACAAGTTCCTATTACGAGCACAATTATGATATCACACAAGAACTTACTTTTACGGACTGTAAAATGGTGCAACAACCCTTATACATCATTATAGAACCAATTCTCATTAATAAAAGTAGCCTCACTCCATAAAAAATCCAACCAAAAAGAGAAAACCTTGCAAATAAACAAGAAAAATGTATAATAACTTTTGGAACACATGCTATCCAACAATTTCAGCATAGACATAACCAACATAGTCTCTTTTTTTTCATCAAGAAACCTTACGAAACACACAAATATAATCCCTTACCTTCACCTTCAAGGTTGAGATCCTCCTTAAGAACCCTAAAAGCTTCTTTTGGTTGCTTTACAAAGTCAAGAAAAGTTGAGAGAAAATTTGGAGAGCAATCTGATTTTTGTGTGTTCAAGTTGAAAAATGACTTGTGGGAGATGTTTTAAACCCTTTTTAAAGGGTTCTTTGGCCGCGTTACTAAGGCCACTTTAGCCTTCCATTACCAAGATGGTGATGCAGCTCCTTTCACTTGGAACTTTTGTGACTCCAAATTGATGGGCCTTTACTGCCCATTTTTTAGCTTTTTCCTTCTTAATTAGTTGGGGCCTAACTTACTAAGGAAAATGTAATGGGTTTGGGCCCCTTTTATATCCTTCTTGGGCTTACAATATAGTCCATGTATGATGGTAAAACGCATGCTAAATTTACACCCTTAATACAGACATCGTTCTTAACCAGACTTGGACAAATTCAACATTGGGGCTCGTCTCTGTTTCGCTAGAAATATTAAGCTAAGCCAGTAGGTAATTCACCTGCTAGATTCTTAAGTCCTACAAGAACCTCAATTCACTCACATTTTTTAGGGTCGTGATCTCCTCAATTTAACACAAAACATATATACACTCGACCCTCTTAAGCATTAGACATACATCTCGCCCTATAACATGAAATTCGAGCACTTTTAAAAATGGGCACTAATTTGACCAAACCATAACATGTTTCATTTGCATTGTACTAGGACTATAAGATGTGGGGTGTTACACTTTTCACACTCATTCGTCCACACAAAATTTTCCTTCTTTTAGGTGAATTTTTTCATGGGAGAAGCAATTTAAGAGAACCCATTCATAAATCTCCAGTAGTAACCCGCTAAGCCCAAGCTCCTAATATCTGACGGGGTCAATGGTGTAGAGTAATTTCTAATCACATTCGTCTTTTTAGGATCCACCTTGATACCATCCCCCGACACCACATGACCTGGGAAGACAACTTCTTTCAACCAAAATTTACACTTTTCATATTTAGCATATAAATTCTCCTTCCTTAATCTTTGCAACATAACCCTCAAGTGTGACCTATGCTTCTTTTCACCACGAGAATAGATCAAAATATCATCAGTGAATACTACAACAAAAGAATCAAGCTACAGTTGAAAGACCCTATTTACTAGATCCATGAAGATAGCCGATGCATTGGTCAACCCAAAGGACATCATAACAAACTCATAATGCCCATACCTAGTCCGAAAGGCTATCTTATGAATATTACACTCCCTCACCTTCACTTGCTGATGCCCGAATCGAAGATCAATCTTAGAGAAGTGGCTAGCCCCTTATAATTGGTCAAACAAATCATCAATCCTTGGAAGAGGATACCTATTCTTGATGGTGACCCTACTAAATTGTCGGTAGTCAAAACACATTCTAAGAGACCCATCCTTCTTCTTTACAAACAACACTGGTGCACCCCAAGGTAGTTGGCTAGGCCTAATAAAACCCTTCTCCAACAAATCCCTCAATTGCTCCTTCAACTTCTTTAACTCCACTGGGGCCATACGGTAAAAATGAATAGAAAAGGTTTAGTAAAAAGGAGGAAGTCTATAAAAAAATCTATTTCCCTTTTTGGAGGAACACCGGGAAGGTCATTTGGAAGGACATCAAGAAACTCATTTACAACTGGAGCCGACTCTATGGGAAGGATTGTAGACTCCACATCCCTAATCTTTATAAGATGATAAAGATACCCCTTATATATCAACTTATCGGCCTTAATTCAAGAGATGAACCTACCCTTGACCACCACATCATATCTCTCCTACTCAAGGACGGGTTCATTTTGGAATTGGTATTTCACCCTACGGGTTCTACAATAAATAGAAGCATAGTATGCATGTAACCAATCCATCCCAAGAATAGCGTCAAAATCAACCATGTCCAACTCAACAAGATCAGAAGGAAATATTTTATGCAAAAGGGATAATTCCTATCGACCTTTCTAGCAACAATAGATGCATAAATAGGTGTAGACACCTCATATGACTCACACAACAATTTGGGTTCAACATGGAACTTTTTGGGAAAAAATGGGGTAATAAAAGAAATAGTGGCACTCGGATCAATCAATGCATACACATCAAAATCAAAGATTTTCAACATACTGGTAACAATGTCGGGCTCCTCATCTACCCTTTTCGTCCCAAGCAAAGCATAAAATCGATTGTGCCTTGGGGCACCATCTGATCGGCCAACTCTGTCCAAAGAAACCCTATTGGCACCCCATCCTTGAGGATGAACATCCTTTACATTGTAGTAATCACGAGGGCAATCAATCTTTTTTTGAGCCACTTCTCTAATACCATAATGTGCATTAGTGTCTCTAAAGCATGGGTCATTATGACCCTTACCACATCTAGGACACATGTCATTAGGAACCATAATACCAACACCTTGGGATCTTGGGAAGTCATTGGAAAACCCCTTATTAGAAACATTTGAACACCCTTGGCCTTGGTGGAACCGGCCACCCCTTAAGCTTTGGAATATGCCATCAAAACGGGCCCTGTTGGCCTCATGAACCCTTCTCTTCCTCAACTTCGCCTCCTCTATTTGTTCGACATAGGTCATCAAACAGGACAAATCCATGTCACTAATCAACATAGTGGATCGACACTCATCACTCACCTAGTCAGAAACAAGCATCATAAATTTATTCATCTTAGACCTTGAGTCGACCACCAAGTATTGAGCATATACTTAAAGATGGTTGAACATGAGGGCATACTCCCTTACACTCAAAGACCCTTGTCTCAAATTCATAAATTCCACCAATTTGTCTTCCCTAGGCTCTAGAGGGAAGAATTGATTAAGGAAAGTTTCCTTGAACTCCTCCCAACACACCACATCTCTTTCCATTGATTGTACCATATTTGTGTTACCCATTTGCGTTGGTAGGCTGCCAACTCTGACCAAAATCTTGTAGACCTCATCAATGAACTCTTGAGGGTCCCACTCACCTTTAACCTATGGAATTCTTAGGGATTTATCCTCATGAAATCTCTCACTCGAGATGCTCATGTAGGAGAATGAGGGGCTTGGGCCCCTTGGTTGGCTTGGTTAGCCACAACTTGTGTAAGTAAAGATAGAGCATACAAAAAGGTCTCCAGTGGCTAGTTGCTCCTCGAGTGTCTGGGCTCTTCTTCCTCTCATGTTAGGCATGATTTAGTATAGCAAAGGACAATCATTACGGGAAAACCTTACCTTAAGTTCTATAGCATGACATACAGTAAGTAGAAGGGTAATATTTCCTAAATGCCTCATAACCTCCTGCTCATAGTTGTGGTGCACAACACAACCATGAATAAGACTCTAATAGACGTATTGTATTGGATGCTGACGACCACTAACAACCTAGTACTTTGATACCAAGTTTGTCATGACCCAAGCCTAGGGCCTAGACGTGACACGATGCATGGGGAACCCGAAGGGATCCCGAGAAAGCCTTTTAACATATCATTAAACATCCTTGGTTGGGAGAGCAATAAAAATAAAACAACAGATAGTAATTATGGATAATCGGTGCTAAGAGACCTCTTTCATATCAAAATCAACAAGAGTCAAGAGAAAATCAAAGCTCATAGCATAGATACATAACATATCCAACAACACCTCTACTACATATACAAGAGCAGGGGACAAGACAAACAACTGGGCTCATCCTCAAAGTCAAAAGTATACATTGGAGAAAGAGAGTCTTTAATATACAGAATAAAAACATAGCATTGTCCTCAGGATGGAGGTCTCACCAACTAGTTTGAATAGATGTCACTAGCTATGTGGAGGAGGATTATCAAGTGGGGCTCTGATTCCTATATGGTGACATTATATAGGCATAGAGTATGCATTAGTACGTTTGAATGTACTAAGTATGTAGGATGCAATGGAACAAGAGATAAGTAACATAATCGAAATGCACAAGCATAGGCAATGAGTAGCATATAACAATATGACATGTATGTGAGATGCTATGTAGTATATCACGCTTATATAGAGCATAATACATGTGTAAGAAGAGACCAGTATCATATTGGTGGATCGTCGCACCCTATCACCTTTGGTGATTGGGGTACCAACCCCATCAATTGGTTGGTGGATCATCGCACCCTACTACCCTTGGTTATCTAGTTACAAAGCCTCGACATAGTTGGTGGATCATCGCACCCTACTACCTTTGGTTATCTAGTTACAAAGCCTCGACATAGTTGGTGGATCATCGCACCCTACCACCATTGATGACAGAGATACAAGGCCCCCGGTATGGTTGTCAAGGTACAAACTTCTAGACATGGTTACCGAGGTACAAACCCCTTAACATGGTTACCCAGTGCGCAACCCCCGAGTAAGGCATGGTCAAATTCCACCACTATATAGAACAAAACCATATACATATGTTCAATTCATCATCATATAGTCATTCAATTCATAAGACATGCATTGGACCTTCATTTCCTCAAGAAATCATAATCCACACATTTTATCAAACAATTGGTGGGTGTATAGTGCTAGCGCGAAACAATACAATTCAAGAGTGAAATCATGCAAGGAAATTCAATGTAAACTCATCAATATATACTTGGGTAACACCCTCAAGCCATGCACCTCAAATCCCTTCATCAAATCTCACAATAGATTTTAGATTCATAGCTCAAAACATTACGAAGACAACCATAATTTCATGAAACCCCAACACAGTATGTAGAGACATTCATAAAAGATAATACCCATGAGTAAATCAACTTTAAATCAGCAATTTCAAGCAAAAAGACAGCTTAGGTATCATGGGTGAAAGGAACCCACGAAAGAAACCCACATACCTTAGCTTTGGATAATAGCTTGATGTAGATTGGGGATGGAGACGTTAAACTTGAATGATAACCTTAAGATCCAGATGAGTTGTGTGACTTGGATTTAGGAGATAAAATATTGTCTAGGTGTTTGAGTGAGTATTGGAGAATGTTTTGAATGATACGAGGGTCAAACAAGGCTAAGTTTAAGCATTTTCACGCATGGGAACACTTACGCCCAAGAATCAAGGGCCTTGGACTGGACAAGAAAAATAGTGCACAAAATAAACTGTAGCGCGTCTTTGGCACGTCGCACCAAGGTAGAGGATCGTCTCTGGGAATCGCATTTTTGTAATTTTTTAACTTTACTCTGGTTACTCTTAAAATGGGTTTATACCTATTTTTCACTCAACTTGACCCTCTTAATAAGAATATAAAGTTGGATTTTTGACATCACACAAGGATTTTGAGATATATGGAAATTACATTTTCGAGCACTTCTGAGACACATTTTTGGGCATTCTTTGGGGTCGTTTTATTTTTTATCTTCCTTCATAACTGCCTCTTGCTACTTTTCTATAATTTTTGATTTAAGAATATCCTCTTTCCTTCTTAAGTTGAGATCCTGAAGTCGTTAGCTAATATCTTCTCTTCATTTTGTGTCGACATCTCATAGTAATCTTGTCTTCTTTATAGCCTTCATTGATTGTCTTCTTTTCCTTATAGTAATACTACAAATTCATTGATCAAAATCATCAGGCGCTAACATCAATTTCTTGGAATCGTAAGTAATATCATTTAAATTATTCATCTAGACAATTAATTTAGATGAAAACATCTTGTTTTTCTCAAAAATAATTTTCTAGGGGAACTAACCTGTCAAATTTAAAAACATTTGTTATTTCTAGCAAGTCCTAACCACTAGCACCTTCTTTAAGAATAGGGGTCCAATTAACAACTATGGCAAACATAAATTTCAGTTCCTCTATAGGTATAGTTCTTTCACCATTCTCATATTTTAATCCCCTTTCGACGAACTCAAAAATTAACAATCTCAAGTCTAACACCCTACTTCTACAATGCCTCTCTAAATATACAATGAGAAAAATATTTGAAGAGATAGGGATGGACTAAATTATTTTTGTTGTATTTTCAAAAGATATTATATATTCCATGAATGGAATGCTCGGTTTAACATTGATTCTCTCTGTCTATCTCACCATTATAATTTTTTTTAGAACGATGATTAGACTATTGAGATGAACATCATGTTCGATTTGATCGAGGATATATAATTTGTGATAATTGCATATCGATATAGATAAATATATTTGAAATAACAAATTAACTATAAAATTTCTTTTTGTAATAGCGAAAGAAATTACTCAAATGCCAAATTAATTACTATAAATTCAAGAGATAAGAATTATTTTCCACAATTTTGAACTGTGAAAAAACATCATATTAGAATTTCTAAATGTGAACATAAAAATTTGGATTAGAATTTTAATAGGTACAATGTACTACGGCTTGCCTCAGAAGGCTTGGGAACGCACGTGTTTTACAAGGCATGGTAGGCCACACAACTTGTGCGACGTGGCTGACCACAAGCCATTTGAGGCGTGGCAAGCTGCACCCCTTTTAATTTATTCTCATAAATTTTATTCAAATATTATATAGTCTCGTGCATGACAATCAAGGAACTACTAAATAGTTCTATTTTTCATAGAATTAAGAAAAATGCACAAACTAAAAACATTCAATTATTTTAAAATGAAGTGGCTAATATTTAACTAGTATTGAATGTTTTAGTCATTAAAATAAATAATACTGAATGTTTGTTATGATATAGAAAAATGGTTACCCTGAAATATATATCAATTTTGCTGTTCAGCAGTTGTCAAAATTTATGTCTTGAATACTACAAATTTTACCATCAAATAAAAGTTTAAAAATTATTTGTTTTTCAATATCAATTTTAAGACTTCTCAAAATTAAGTTTAGGTGTAACACTTCATAAAATTACCAAAATATCCCTAAAATGTAATTATGCGTATAGCACATCTTCAAAAGCTCCGATGGAAATTTTGAGACTGGATTTGCAATCAGCGCAAGAGGTTGAGTGGCAAAAAGGTCTCAACCCAATTTTAGAGCAATCGGGTCGAAAATTAATTTTCGCAAGTTAAACCAAAAATGCCTATCCGGACCTACACTAAGAATTGTTTTCACTTTTTCGATGGGAGTTGAAATTCTAGAAATATACATCTGCGTGACAGGCCTGCGTGGTCGCCCAACCTGTTCCACTGAAATTTAAAATTTTAAATCTTTTGAGAGGCATTCTGGACTTTTCCCCACCCTTCTAAACTTGATGCATGACTAATACAAGTTATTTTTAGCCTTAAGTGTTTTAAGGGAAACTATTTTATCCTTGAATGTTTTAAGAGAAACTATTTTATCTTATCTATATATTTTCTTGAATGTGATGATTTTCATAACTGAATTACTTGTTTACATGATTTAGAATAAATGAGTTGTATGAGCATATAAAACCTACATGATTATCTGGCTAATGACTCCAAGAATGAACCTAGGGATTGTTGCCTAGAGCCTTGATCACATCATTGAAGTTATTGGTTATGGTTCGGCTCTTGACTTGAACGGAAGGAAGGTTAATGATAATGGATTGAGAACCTCAAAGAGGTTGAATGTAATCTTAAATAAATATTCCCAACTCCTCATGTTAATGAATAAAAAATGAATTAATGTCTTAGTCCAAAGGAGACTAAATGATGACAAAGGATAGATATTAAAGTTTATGAGCAGGTTGAGTGTATGGGAGAACTATTGTTTACCAAAATGAATAAGAGTGTTACTCGCACTTGTAACTATGTGGCCAGCGTAGGAAAGGATTAGCCGTGAGAAACGAATGATTCCTTAGTCCCAAAAGAGGACTTAATGTTACTTTTATTTTAGATCCAACAATGTACGCCTTCTATCCCGGCAATGTGTTGAGCGGATGGGGCAACACCATCGGTTTGTTGTGCCATCACTGGTTTATAAGTGATAGTTATAGGTCTGAGAAACTCCTATATAGGATGCCCTCTTGATAATACTCTTATATTGATGTGATTGCGTGAGTCTTAATGAATATTAAATGAAATAATTTATATTCCATGTTCTGAATGAGATGAATACTTAATGAACTGATGTTTTCATGTACCATTCTTATGTCTCTTACTTTTAGCCTGTTTACATATTGTACATTCAACGTATTGATGCCACTATGGGACTGTATCATTTTATGATGTAGATTTGGTAAAAGGGGATTTCAGTAGGCGAAGTGTTGAAGTCCAAACTTCCAGCTCCAGAGACTTGGTGAGTCCTCCCATGCATTCGGAGGATGCCGTTTATTTCTTTTCTCTCTATTTTAAGTCATTTCTGAGTTTATGGTAGCCATGGCCTGTCATGGTACCATCTTAGATTATTAGCTATAGAGGCTTCATAGACATAGAGAGTTGACAGATTAATGTTTAGGTTCTTTTCCCCTTTCCTTTTCTAAACTGAATTTACTTTTCATTCTATGACACTATATAGATATTGATGAATAGTTCTGAGGCCTATGGCCCTTGTTTCTTTGATGGAAATGTGGTATCCTGCTAATATGTTTTCTTATGACGTCCACTAGTATTAAAGAAAGAACGAATGTAATGAGGACAGGTGGTTCGCTTAGTGACTAACAATAGTCTCTGAGTGCTAGTTACGCCTAGTGTACCCTCCCGGGGCATAACAACCTTGGTAAGTGAGCACAGAGTTCGAGTGTCCTAGGGAGTCTATAAAGTCATAGTAGAATTTTTTTTATGGGTATGTTGTACACCACACATAATAAGCAGGAGGTTCTAGGATATTAGCAAGTATTATCCTTCTTCTATGATCTGAATTCATGTGATAGAATTTAATTCTATGAAGAATCTTCTTTTAACTCGTGCGTTGTACTTATTGCAGAAAATGCCACCAAAAAGAAAAACTTCTTAGAGAGATGTCTCATCTCCAGCCATTGAGAACACCCAACCTAAGGTCCCGATTCAGACAGAGGCAAGGAGACGAGGATGTCCTGCTAGGACTGCTGAGGTCCCACAGGCGCCCCCTGCTCAGCCCCAGCTAGCTCCCACAATTGAGGCAGAATTTAGGGGAGCCATCACCATGCTGACTCAATTGGTAGCCTCCCAAGGTAACAGTTGGGGTCCTCAAGCTCCTAGTTCAAGCTAATAGGAGCCCTCAGCTGCAACCTAACTCAGAGACTTCTTGAGGATGAACCTTCCTGTGTATACGGGATCGAAACTTGAGGTGGACCCACAGAATTTTATCAACTTGATGTACAAGGATATGACGGCCATGTATGCTAGTGGGGTTGAAGGGTTTGAAGTTATCTCCTACTAGTTGAAGGATGTTGCAAATGTTT
>JAOTQR010144274.1:0-20095 GCA_025774065.1 Solanum ossicruentum
AATTCACTTGATTCCATACTCCCGCACCTTAAGTTAAATTAAATTTAAAATATACCTCAATCCCAACAATTTTTCCCGAATGAGTAATCTACCTTCATTAAGTTAATTACGGGGTCTAACAGGTTGCAAAAGCAAAATAAGCATAACAAGATATAATAAAAAAGGGAAGCGGGACTAAAGAAAGACTTGATATTCATAAAAGTACAAAAGCGTCAATCTCATATTATAAAATACTTTATAGCATCCAATGACACCTATAACTTTGAATGGGGTGGCGACCAAGACTTTCTGGGCTCACCCACATAATAAAAAGTATTCAACATAATGAAGAATCAAAATAGCAAGAGTAGACTTAAGGACCCACCAATGCTTATCTCTGAAGTACCGAACTAGCCAAGTGGAGGATGATCAAAAGGACCTCCGATCCCTACATGGTAATATCATGTAGGCATAGATATGTGTTAGTACGTTGGAATGTAATGAGTATGCAAGATGTAATGCAACAAGACATAAGCCAATATAGTCAAAATGAGTAATCATAAATAATTGATATATAATCTCAATATGGCATGCATGATCAATGCTCAATAAAATATGCTTGCAAATCAGTCATATTGCACACTATGTATATAATACATATATGGGAAGTGACCTCAACCAACATAGACCAAGAAGCTACAACTTCAACTCCGAGGCCTCATACCCCCTCAGTTCAGGTTACGGGACATGACACTCCCCGACAAAGTGTGGTCTACTTGCCAAGGCAAACCAAATAAACATGAAGTAGATGGATCCACAAGGGTAATACTCACAATCTATTGGTGGTACATGGTTTAGAGACTAAAGACTTTATATAAGGAGCCCTTGAGTCGGTCCCCCATCTTAAGCCTCAATCGGTGCTAAGTAAAATCCCACAAAATACTTGAAATAATCATACTTTAATCATAACATGAATAGCTTGTAAGAACATGAATTATGTATCTTATGATCATCATATCTTAAAATTAGCGAAAATTATTTTTCGCTACGAGTCTTCTAAAATCTGGATTATGCCCATTTCCTACTCAATTTTTCCCCCGATCGAAAATATGAAGTTGGAGTTTCGAAATCACGCACAGATTTTGAGATATATTGAAATTATGATTATGGGAAATTTTGAAGCACATATGGGGCATTTCACGAGTAACAACGACACATAAGTTGTGTTCACATTATAAGCGTAAATAATGGTATACATGGATTGATACCCATGCACATCGTACTGCCATACCCATCAGCTATTTTCAACCTAAGCACAACAATTTCAGTATTTAAAAGGATTTTAGGGCCATGAACTTACAAAATGTGTGAAAAAGATGCTAGAAATTGAAGAAGTAGCTGAGGAGAAAGAACCCTAGAGTTGTCGGAAGTGGCCAAAAAACTTGTCGATAAATGGATTGTGGCAGGTCATTGATGGTCGGAGAAACAAGGGTATGTGGTCGGGTCCCTTATGTAAATTTGATGAAGAATAAGGGTCAAAATTATTTCATCCCCCCTTTATAAGTTAATCGGGTCAGCCAAAATTAATGGGCATGAGCTCTAGGAACCCCGATACGAGTTGTAGAGGATTTTAAAACCCTTAGATCCTGGTTTCGTGGAATGCTCGAACCCTTTGGGGCTAAGTTTCATGAACTATTCTATGAGCCATAAAATTCATATGACTCATAGAGTTGGTCGTAGAAACCTCCACACTTAGTCAAAAGCAAAAATACTTACCTAGGGTCCATGAGCCCTATTCACAGTCTGTAGTTTTATCTACGGGATGAAAGTTAGCTGGTGAACTAGAGTGCACAAGGTTTTCCTCACTGGAATTGTTCTACAAGTCAGTGTATGAGTTATAGTGTGACATACGGCCCGTAGAGCCAATCGTAGAAACACCTGTTAATGCCTTCTATACCAAAGATGGTTGACTTAGTCATGTACTTGGACATTCTTCACAAAACATATTTTTAACCTACATGCAGCTAGTCTAATGTCCATAAATGAACACCAAAATGCAAAAGTTAAACTACCTACAAGCCTAAGAGCTGAAAACAAAATAAAACTACAACTATTACATTGGGTCTCTGGGGTTGCCTCCCATGTAGCGCCTGATTTTTTATCGCAGCCTGACTTGGACAACTCGATTACACAGACTTCACTGAGTACCCACACATCCATCTTCAAGTCATCTGGCCTCTTTATTGACTGACAGATATTAAAGAGAACTTCTTCGTCATTCAACTTAAACTTGAGTTGGCCAACTTCCATATACACTAGTGCTTGACTAGTTGCTAGAAAGGGCCCTACCAAGATGACCAAGATTTTGAAGTTGACGTCACAACCAAGGATCACAAAGTCTATGGGAAATATGAATTTCTCTACTTTGATGTGGACGACATAAAGTATTCCCATAGATCTCTTCATCATGTCGTCAGTCATCAACAATTGCATGTTCATCGAAGTAAGGGCTCCCAATCCTACCTTCTTGAAGACCACAAGGGGTATCAGATTTATACTAGCACCAAGATCACACAATGCCCTTGCGAACTTCACATCTCCAATAGTGTAGGGTATGGTGAATGCATGGGGTCTTCTTGCTTTTGCACCAAGGCACGTGCAACAATTGTACTACAATGTTAAAGCTCTTAGGAGAGCTCCTGACTCATAGTCCACTTCTTTGTAACTAAGTCCACCATAACTTTCCATACCCTAGCATCATCTCCAATGCTTCAATGAGAGGAATGTTGATGGAGAAGTATTTTATTATGAAGAGAAAGTGCTTGAACTTACAACCTTCTTTTTCTTTTTGATTCTTTGAGGGAAAGGCGAAGGAGGTCTAGGAATAGGCTTCAACTATTGCACCTATGCAGCATTACTAACACCATTCTTGGCATGATCATCTCAGATTTTTGCATCTTTGACCTCAACTGTCTCCTCTCGAACATCATCATCATTAACTAGCATAGGAGCATCAATGGTTTTCTTATCACCATGAGTAGTCACTACCACACACTCCTCCTCATTGTGTGGATTTTGAATTGTGCTACTAGGTAGTGTACCTCTCTATCGCTGGTTGAGTTGAGTTGATATATGAGCAAACTATTGCTCAAACTTTCTGATAATAACCGAATGAGACTTGATCTTCTGATTAATGTTGGATATGTCAGACTTCATCCCCCTCAAGGTCTCACCCTGTGTTTCAACCTTCTTCAATAGTAGATAAAATAACTCCTTAACTCTCTAACTACCAGCACCTGAAATATGATTATGTGGTGGCACATACGGACTATTCGAATAACCATCTCTGCGACCCAAACCAGCATTTTTATCCTAGTCCATGTTTTTATCGTAATAGCATCCACGATTGTTGTCTTTGAAGGCACCATCTCTGTTATATTTTTTACCTTGGTTTCCTTGACCTTGATACCAATAGTCCTGATTGGACGCTTAGATGTTGGTTAGGAATACCTCATCTGATCACCAATGAAGAAAGTGTCCTCCTCATAATAAGGCTACATGTAAATAGGTGCTTGTGAAGGCTGATGAATAACTACATTAACTCATTCCTGATTTTGCTTCATTAATACCTCCATGTTGGTACTAATCCAAGCAAGCTCTTTTATCATCTCATCATTTATTTTAGCTGACCCTAAACTAATACTGACAGTACACGAGCTTTTGGTAGAGGACTTATCTCTCGGCCCCCATGCACAATTTGTCTTGACCATGTTTTCTAACTTCTCAGAAACCCTTGCAAATAGTTGATCAGAAAGCATACCACCCATGATGGAATCAACACATTCTTGGCTATTCTTGTCAAGGGCGCAGTAGATAATCACCACTAAGGCATTATCAACTATCTTATGGTCAGGGACATTTCAAAAAAACTTTGTGAACCGCTCCTGTGTGGTAGTGATTGAGTCACCAATAAGTTGCTCGAAGTTATTGATTTGATCATTCAACATGAGATTCTTTGATCTCGAGAAGAACCTTTACAAAAAGGCTTCTGCAACTCAACTGAACTGGTGATCAAACTCTATGGGAGCTCCAATAGCCAGATTGCAGCATTGCCTGTTAGAGGTAATAGGAAGACATAAAGCCCAATAACATCCATAGACAGATTTGAAGTTCCCATTACACTCTTACAGAAAAATACAAAGTTGCGTAGATGGATATGTAGATCCTCTGATGGTAGGATCGCGAACAACCCACTATTTGTAGCATCTGAAGCAACCGACTTGAAACCATGAACTTTGTCTTATTCGGTACTAGGGGTAACATAGTAGCTCCAGTAACATCCACAGCCATAGGATTAAGTTAATATTTATTCCACTGATAAGCTTCGGCATTGAACTCCTATGGTTGTGGATCAATGTCCTCTAGAGGAGGTGTGTTACTATCATTCTGATTTTGGTTCTTGTTTTGATTCAGAGATACATTAAGTACATTATTTGCATTGTCTTGGGCCATCCTTCCATATATTCTCTGGATCTCTGGGTCAAATGGAGTCAAGGGTATGCCTTGACTTCACGTGTTGTGCATAAAATACACCAAGATGTTGAAACAAAACAAAAACAACAACAAAAATGTATAATCAGGGAAATAAGGATTAATTCTCAAACTACTCAAATGAAACAAGTCTAGCCATATTCCTTGACAAGGGCATGAAAATCTTGATGTCCCCCAAACTACACCTATGTTTTCAAGGCTAATGCGATCGTTCTCAAGATATATAACCTAAGCGAGGTTAGGGTCGATCCCATAGGAAATATGATAGACTTAGAAAAATTTAAAGAAATTCAAGTGGATTAACCTACTTTTCTCCCCAAGGGGAAGAGGTTTGTAAGAACTATAAAAAGTAATCCTAGACTAAGACAACTATGAAATCAATATGAAGTGTAACGAGGGTATTGTTTTCCCAATGATTCCCTAACTTGGTATTACCAGATAATTGAATTTTTTCCCCGTGTGCAGCATGCAGAATGATAAGTTATGTTTACCAAATCCTTTAATCCAAGCAAGAGGCAAATTTCACTATAGGATTTGATCCTTTCACAGTGTGACATTACTGACCCTTACATATTGTCCCAGTATAACCTCCCCTTGATCTATTTTGCTTAATTAGAAGAGAAACATCAATTGAATCCTATCAATTAATCTCTTTTCCTATGCATTATCACCTTTTCAGTTAGTAACAATAGGCGACTTCTAATGTTATCCATTGTTGAAAAGCAATCAAACTGAAGATAATTAACAAATATATGCATGCAAACTTTCCAATAATTACGAATTATCTAATTTTACCTTATTAGTTCTTCATGGTTCCCATAACCCTAGTTGTGGATTTAACTGTTCATTATCAGTGTAGATGAATGAATCATGATATTGAATAACATAATTGAGAACTTACACAAAATAGAATTAAGAACAATAAACCTAAACTCTTCACCAAGAATCACAAGATTGAATTAAAGACACAAAATAATGTTTCACAACTTCTCTCTCAACTGATGTACTGTTCTCTAATGTTCTATATAAAAATAGCCTATTTATAGTACTTGAAATATAAAATGAAAATGAATTAAGAGAACTGGTTCGGCAAGCTCTATGGGCAATTCTACGGACTATATAGTGTTTTACGGCCCGTAGTCTAGGCTTCGTGGATTCATTCGTCAATTTTGCGGACGACTTCTATGATACCCATCATGGGCCATATAATGTTCTATGAGTCGTAAAGGGTTTTTTTTGATGACTTTTCAGCTGGTCCCCACTTTGTGATCCTCAGGGCATGAGTCTACGACTCATAGAATGTTTTACGACCCGTCTGGATATTCATAAAATCAACTTCAGAAAATCATCTTCTACATAAATTTTATACGGAACCAACTCTACGACTTATGGAGTTTTCCACGCCCCGTAAAGGGTCTCGTATATCAACACTTTCTACTTTTCCCAAAAATCAAGACAACCCTGTAATCCTATAAAATAAACACAAAAACACATCAAATCTACTAATATCGCTTTGAGAACACACAAAATTTTAAATTTTAAACATCAAAAGTGACTGTATTTTGATAGTACATCAACAGATGAGTATGAGAATAACTTCTAACCTTTGAAGGATCGGTTCACTTCGGCTCTGATCTTGACCATGTTGGAAGATATTGATGGGTTTATTGTCTATTACAATGCCTTAAGAATTTGTTTGGATTATGTGTTGATGTATAATGGTAAGGTGATTGCCTATACTTCAAGGCAACTAAAGGTGCATGAAAAGATGTATCCAATACATGATCTTGAACTATTGGCCATGGTGTTTGCATTGAAAATTTTGCATCATTATTTGTATGGGGTCAATGTTGATATGTTCATTGATCATAAAAGTTTCTAACATGTGTTTACACAAAGAGATGTCAACTTAAGGCAAAGGAAATGGTTGGAATTTCTTAAAGATTTTGACATGAGTGTGAAGTATCACTAGAGTAATGCTAATATTGTAGTTAATACACTTAGTAGAATGTCCATGGGTAGTGTGTCACACCTTGAAGTTGTTGGGAAAGGGGAACTGACAAAAGAAGAATGTAGATAGGCTAGATTTGGGGTAAGGTTGAATGGTACCAAAAATGGTAGTATGATGGTGTTGAATAGCTCCGAGTCTTCACTGATTGGAGATGTCAAGTCTAAAAAAGATCTTGATATCTCCCTGGTAGAGTTGAAGGCATTGGGGAAGTAAGGGAAGATAGAGGTCTTCTCATAAAGGGGGAATGGAGTGCTTCATTACTAAGGGAGATTATGTATGTTGGTTGTTGATGGTTTGAGTAACTTATTATTGCAACACAATTCTTCCTATTCCATTCACCCCCATTCCACTAAGAGGTATAATGACTTGAGGGAACTATATTGGTGGAACAAAATGAAGAAGGATATTGCTAAATTTGTTTCTATATGCACAAATTGTCAACAAGTTAAAGCTGAACACCAAAGGCTAGGTGGTTTAATTCAAAATATTGAGATTCCCACTTGGAAGTGGAAAGAGATTAATATGGGATTCATAGTTGGGTTTCCTAATCCCAAGAGGCATTTTGATCCTATAAAGGTGATAGTGGATCTAGTGACAAATTTGGCTCATTTCTTACTGGTTAAGAAAACTTTTAGTGTCAAAGGTGATGCCAAGTTATATATCCAGGAGTTGGTATGGCTGCATGAGGTTCCATTGTCCATTATCTCAGATTATGGTACTTAATTTACCTCCCAGTTTTGTAAGTCATTTCAAAAAGGTCTTGGTGCTAAAGTAATGTTAAGTACTACATTCCATCCCCAAATCGATGGATGAGCTGAAAGAATAATTCAAATATTGAAAGACATGCTGAGGGATTATGTCTTGGAATTTAAAAGAAGTTAGGATCATCATCTACCTCTCATCGAGTTCTCCTATGATAATATTTATGATTCAAGCATTGAGATTGCGCCATTTGAGGCCCTATATGCTAGAAGATGAAGGTCACCATTTGGATAGTTCGAAGTTCGGGAAATTGCCTTGATTGGACCATATTTTGTTATAAATGCCTTGGAAAAAGTGAGGGTTATAAGAGAAAGATTGAAGACCACCTAAAGTAGACAAAGGTCTTATTTTGATGTAAGGAGAATGGACCTTGAGCTTAATGTTGGTGGTTGGGTTTACTTGAAGGTGTCACTCATAAATGGTGTGGTTTGATTTGGCAATAAGATAGGTTGAGCCCTAGATATGTAATGCCTTATAAGACTGTGAGAAGGGTTAGTAAGGTGGCATATGAGTTAGAGTTTCCATTGGAGATGAACATAATTCATCTGGTGTACAATGTTTTAATGTTGAGAAAGTTCTTGGGGGATCAAAATTCCATAGTCCCATTGGAAGATGTGAGAGTTGAGGAGAATTTGACATATAAAGAATTTCTGATGGAAATGCTAGATTGGGAAGTAAATAGATTGAGTAACTAAGATATAGCATCCGTTAAAGTCCTTTGGATGAACCAACAAGTTGAAAGCACGACTTGGGAAGCGAACATGATGAAGTAATAATCTTATCATTTTCACTGTACTCAAGCCTAAGGCAATAATATGATCATTTTAAGAGACTCATTTCATGCACTTTTGTCCTTAGATGTCCAGTTGCATGCATTCATACTTACGGTAATATGTTTTAGTGGCCCTTTAATGCATAAGTTTGAGATTTTATGAAAATGATGTTTAGGTTGTATTGAATACATTTATGCTAGGACTGAAAACTATCTTGTTATTCCTCTCAAGTGTAGTTTCAGAACATTCGGGGACGAATATCTACAATGGTGAGATATTGTAACACCTTCCAAAGCGACTGAAAAAGGCCTATGAAGTATTTCTTGAATATCTTAAAATCTGTGCGTTATTTCACAAATCCGACTTCAGATTCATTTTCAAGGGGCCAAATTGTCTAAGAAAAGGACCACCTACAATTTTTAGGTCACCCATATTCAAAAACAACTTTTCACATAAAATTGTGCAAAATAGAAAAGTGTGTAACAAGTTCGTGTTGCCCACTTGTTTCACCATTGTGCAAAACAGAAATGTGCACAACTAATGTCGCTCAACCCGGCTTCTCAAAGGAACCACGGGTGGTCGTTATCAGCATAATAACATAACTTTAGAGGTTGGGGTCGAATCCACAAGCAACAATATGTCGGTGAATGGGCAAAGCAATGATCTTTGGCTACTAGATTTTGACTTGATATGCGAGTACAAGGCAAGAAATTTAACTAAAATGGGGGGAAACCTAGATAATGACTACTCCTAAGAAGAAAGTGGATAAGCATTGATTAAGAAAAGGAACAAGGATATGGGATATAGGAATCATTCAAAACTCAATTGATCCACCACACTTAGCATCAGAACTTACTTTATGGGTGGGCTAGGTTGCTTGTAATCACCCTCAGCTAAAGTCGGTTATGTTTCGCAAGAGCCAACTGTGGCTTTTTATTCAAGCCACTCAAAGACAAGCCTAGCTTGAGCACCACAAAGCAAAACTCCCAAGACCTTAGTCATTGAGTGCCTTTTGAGGCTTCAACTAATAAATCCATGACTATCATGCAATCGTCTGCCTTAACTACACTTTCTATAGTAATAATTGAAAATCTAAGCTAGAATCAAGTAGCAACCTCAAATATAAGTTATATAAGAAGATAAGCATGAACCCATAAATGAATTTAAATAATTAAATAAATTTTTGCGGAACTCTCTTGATTTTGTAAGTAAATCTTCAACTAAGCATGAAAGTATGAGAAATTGTCAAGCCCCATCTACAAATTAACATCCAAGCTTCTATTAAATCTAAAAATTTATCATTCATAAACAAGGAAAGAAAGAGTGAGAAAAAGATAAATAAAAGTGAAGCCCATACTTTTCAATCCACTCTAGAATTTATAGAGAACTTGCTCCATATCCTTACCCTAATCTAAAATCTACACTAAGGTGTGTTTCTCTTTTTCAAAGATATATGTCTAATCGTTCTTCTTCTCAGAAGTATGAATCTCTTCAAATGGGGGTTGGGAGTGCATGTATATGTGATTTTTAGGACAAAAAATGGTGAAATTCCATAGCTGCCCTAACGCTAGTCACTGAAACATTTCATGATCGCACTCAACATCCTGCATTTGATGTGGTTCTGTTTCCTTGTACTCCGCCTTCGTGCCAGGGTTTAGGGCATTTGAGCTTCTCTATATCCCATAGCTCTGTGATTGCGCCTTAAGGCCACATTCATGGAGTGTATCTACTGCTAGGTACCATTTTGTACATTTCAGCTCTTTTGGCTACAATTCAACTCCAACCTTAAATTCTTTACAACAAAGCCATATCTAACCCATATGTACCTGTAGAATACATCATTCAAAGCATAATTATCCCCAAGTTATGCATTGAACAACATAAAATCATTAAAAAAGAGTAAGAAATTAGTGGAATTCATACACTCATCAACACACCCAACTTAAGACTTTGAATGTCCTCAACCAAAACAAAAACAAACCAAGAGGCTAGCTATTTAAAGTCGCAAGCCCAATTAAATTTTAATATGTCAATCATGATCATGACAATAGTTGTTACCAACAATTAGCACAAGTATGTGAATGCCTATAAAGTAACTCCTCTGATTTTAAAAGCAACTTTTTCAATCCAAAAGCACATATCTATGGATGATCAAGTCACAATACAAATTCTCAAGGAGTGACTCAAACTCCTTATCAACTAACTAGTTTCACAAATCCATGTCAATTTGGATATACACACAAAAAGAAAGAAGTCCCAAAAAGCTCATAAGTATATACAATAAACAAGGGACAATGACTCGAATACTCACACTCAACAAAAGAACATCTTGTGTACTCAAATTCCACACCATAGGCTTGCTTTTATATTTAATCAACATGGCTAAATTTCTTTTGGTTGGAAATCTTAAAATTCCTTTTAGGCTTGTAGTGTGGTTTTTTGGGATAGGGTAGCATACAATTTGGATATTAATGACTAACCCTCCTTAAGTCCCATATACAATATTCACTCTTTTTCAACTTTCCACTTTTCCATTTTGCATTTCACACTAATACGCATTCAACCCTTTCTTATAACTTAAGTTCTCCCACGTGTAACCATTTTTCAATATTTTGGAGGATTCATTTTATTCAAGCACTTTTTCTTCATTTTCTTTTCATTTTGTATGCATTTTTTTCTTTTCATTTCATTCTTCCATTAATTTTCTTTTTCTTTTTCCTTTGACAATCCTCCAAGTTATAGGCACCTTTTCTTTTTCTCCTACATCACCCCTAACTTTGGCTTAAAATCTCAGATATCACAAACATGCAATACTGAATAAGGGACAAGGGTTCAAAAGAGGGATATCTTTTCAAAAAGGTTCAAGGCTTGTAATTAAGGTTGCTAATAAAAAGGGACGCTGGTGATAAAATCAATGCATTTGCTAACTATTTAGGCTAAATGGACTCAATTCAAACCAAAGAATCTCTAAGATCATTTTCCCACCAAATTCTATGAAGACCAACATTTTAAGACAAACAAGGCAAGTTCTAGGTGATACAAGTACACACAAGGAACAGAACAAAAATTGACAAGACATATGACATGCAAATTAAACTTGAAGGGATCAATATAACTCTTATGTCAAGTACAAAGGACTTATGTTTTAAAATATATCCATCTAGCAAGTAAGATTTACCAAAAGAGTCGAAGTGTTGTCTCAAAATCATCTCAAAACAATTTAACTTTCAAAATATCTGAGGGGAATGTCTTTTACACATTCCACAACAGTTGATTAAATATAGTAGTACTAAAAAAGTCATAATCCCAATGTATAGCTCCAACAAGAGTCAATGGCTGCTCAAACTTCACCAAAGAACTTACACACTCATGCACCCAATTAACAATTTTCCCATAAGAAGGTCATCACTCAATCTATCATCAGGAGTCGTCGATTATACACAGCATAAAAAAAAATAAGAAGCTACCAAATCTACTAAAACAGCTAAACCTAAACACAATGTATATAAGCTCAACAAGGACACACTGTAATCAACAAAAATCAAGCCCAACAAAGGCACAACATCAATACAAAGCAAGCAAGAGTCTACATGTGCTGAAAAATCTAGAGTATGAAAAATAGGAAATAAGAGTCATAATCAATTCATAAGAGCACCCCCAACTAAATCTGAGGCTGCATCCTCATAATACAATCAGAAAATAGAAAAGAATACAAGGGACTCCCTAAAATGATCAGTCGGTACTCGAGGCTGAAGAGATGGATAATTCATCATAAGGATCTGAGAAATTGGGCCCACACAACTGCCTTAACTTGCCCATCATCCTTTACAGGAAAATACTCTTCCTCTTCTTATGATCCCTGAACTTCTTCTGCCTCCATTCTATCGTTCCTTACCTCTTACTCGTGTGCTCAAGTCGGTCACTCATACCAGTCTGAGCGTCTGCAACTGATCCAAGTGTAGGCTGATAATCTATTATAGCTCCCCGTGGTCTTGTAGGAAGTCCTACAACTAGCTTCTTGATCTACTTATCCATCTGTTGAATTTTGGAGGATAAGTATCTCATAATTGGAGGACCAAACTGAAGTGGTCCTGAAGAAATCGGAGGACATACAACTCCTAAAGTAGACCACATGCCTCTGATCTTAGCTTTGTAAATGGCCCAAAAGAGGGATCTAGAATATCAATTAATCCCTTCTTTTGTCCTCCTAGCCCACCTCTTTTCTTTAATGGATGGACATCTTTGGCAAGCTTCTTCGCCACATCAGTGAGTAGGACAGACACCCCTGCCTTATAACTTAGTCTGGAAATCAAGAAGCGGTACACTGAACTCTTAGACCTCCCTTAGGCCACTTCTCAAATCTGATCCACTAAGATCAGCTTCACATTAATCTGTAGACCATGCAAGATGGCATCTATAACAAGTGCATGGTCCAAATTCACCTCCGTGTCATATTTAGAGGGAATGATCTAAGAAAAAATGATGGACAACCAATATCTAGCTTTTACAGTGAACTCATGCGAGTCAATACCTCTATGTAAAGTGAACCACTCTGGAGGAACTCCATCATGCAAATTTTCCACCAACCAGTGAACACACAATTATTTATATCTCTCTTTCTACACCCAATTGTTAGCATCTGGTGGCCCATAGATAACATTGATAATTGTTGGGATGAAATCAACTCTCACTCCTCAAAGGTATAAAAGTCAACAACTCTGGTATGGTTAGGTTTGATAGGTTCATCAGCAAAGCATAGCCAACCTTAAGTCTGCAGCTGACCGAAAAATTCGACATCTTTTCTTCCACCTAGTCCAAACAAATCCCTCTCTATTTTAGCACAGGTCGATCCAAACACTCATCATATTTTTGGTATATTTGACTAAGAGGAGTGGACTTTGATCAAAGTGTGTTCCTTCTTCCACCTCTGGAATGATTTCATTCTCATAGAGTGCTTGCTCAGGATGCACTTTTAACCATTTAGACCTACAATCAAAACCAAAACCACAATATCTTATAGACATTTAAATAGTGTGTGAGAAAGAATTTAGACCAAAGAGATTAATTGGAAGAAAATTGGATCAAATAGTGAAACATTATTATAATTTAACACTGCATAATTGTTCTCCACGTTCGTGGCTACTCAAGCACGATAGGAAGTTCAAGCCACTCTAAGCCTTTACATTTGCGGAAGGATGTCCACTTTCGCGGAGAACAGAAGTTTCTAGAACATCTGCATTCGCGACACAGTGTTTGCATTCACAGAAGATAGCAGTCACGAGTATTCAAAACTCGTAGGGGAATTTCATCCAAAGCATGGAGGGCCCATAGTTTAAAGAAGATTTCAACAAAATAATCCCCCCCGCCCCCAAAATTCATCCCCAACAACATACAGTCACTATCCGAGGAACACTCAACCAATCAGCAATTTGATTCATGTCATATTGCAAGATTCAAGCACAATAATGGTGTAACACCCCACACCTTACAATATTGGCACAATTCAAATGAAACATGATATGGTTTGGTCAAATTGATGCTAAATTTTAAATATTCTTGAATCTCGCGTTAATGGGCTATATGGGCATCTAAAGCTTAAGTGGGTCGAGTATAACGTGTTTTGTGTCAAAATGATGAGATTACAGACTTAAAATGAAGGAAGAGAATTGAGGTGCTTGTAGGACTTATAAGCTAGCAGGTGAGTCACCAACTTGCTTAGCTTAAATTTGTTAGTTAAATAGAGACGAGGCGCAACGTTGAATTTGTCCATGTCCAATTACGAATAAAGTCCTTGTTAAGAGTGCAACTTCAGCACATATTTTATCATCATAAATGGTCTAAAGAATTATACCAAGAATAATATAAATAGATCCCAAGACCATTACAATATTCTTAGCAAGTTAGGCCCAACTAATTAAGAAGAAGAAATCTGAAAAATGGGCAGCAAAGGCCCATGCATTTGGAGCTCCAAAAGTCCCAAGTGAAATTAGGAAGGAGCTGCATCACCTACTTGGTGATGTAAGGCTTACATAACCTTAGTAAGTCAGCCAAGGATCAATTTACAAAAGGCCTAAAGCAGCTCCACAAGTCATTGTCATCTTGAACACAAAACAAAATAGCTTTGTCTCCAACTTTTCTCTCAACGTGTGTTGACTTGTAAAGAAGCAAAATGGGAACTTCTAGGGTTCTTATACAAGCCCTATACCTTGAAGATAGTGTTAAGTAAGTTTATACATGTGTGTACTACGGTTTTGGTTTGAAAAACAAGAGGTATATGCTAGTATGTTGATGCTGGAAAATCTGGCCAGATTCTATGCTGAAAGTTAATGCACCTTTTCCTTTTGTTTTGGTGATTTCTCTATGGTTTGTGAGTTATATTATGAAGATAACTTGGTGTTATTGACATGGTTTGAGTTATAAATATCAATCTAAGGTTGTTGTCCTGCTTTTGGTTTCATTTAACAAGCGCGTTTTATTGTGTATCTTAAGCATCATATTGATTGGAACTTGTGGGCTGTTGTATATAAGCCTATTACCCCACATCCTTAATGACTGATTCTCTATGGTTTGGGGACTAGTTAAAGGCTGTTTGTATGTGTAAATATTTCTGGAATAGTTTGGTTAAAGTGGGAATAGGTTTTGGATTGTCGACGTCGAAATGTAACGAAGGAAGGTAATGTTATGCTGTCCATTTTTAGATTGTATGGAATTGTGATGTGTTGTCCTTTATGGGCTATTGTAAGGCTTTTATGGCATTAACACAGGCTTGTTATGATGTGTAAGTGCGAATGTGTGTTAGAAATTACGATTAGAGGCGGAACGATTAAAGGAATATGCTTGGGTGTATAAACACCCACTTGCTGCCCGTGTGTTGTTTTGTTATGTAATTGGGTTGCCAAGATGTGTCTATTGGCTGCTAATGCTAGTTTTAACCCTTACTATGCTGTAGATAAGTATTTCGAGGAAGGGAAGGTTATCTTGAGGTAGTAACAAGGTCCGACGATGAGGTATGTAAGGTTACTTGATTTCGTATCACTTGGCATGAAGCATAGATCTCTCCTTGGTACATAAAGGCATTTGCCAACTCCGACGCAACTATTAACAATGTCTCCACTCTTTTATATGTTCATATGATTCCATATATTGTCACCTTCAAACCTGCATACATGCTTTGACACCATGTTACATGAGTTCCTACAACAAAATAAAGTTCATGAGTTGTTCCATTTCATATGCATTTCATTATTTGTGTAATGTACTCTTTTCATTGTCATATTGTCTTGCGTGATTATCCACATGTCACATGCTACATATATGGTCCTATAGCACCAATATTATGGCCACCCAAAAGAATCATCTCGAAGGTAATTGAAAGATAAAGTACACAGTTTTTGATAGGTGGTAGCCCGAGGGGTGGAGATAGCACCTAGCTAGGGACGATCCTATCAACGGGGTGTAGCCCGAGGGGTTGAGTATAACCTAGCCAGGGACGAACCCAATATTGTTTCACCACTGATCAGTTGGTCATTTGTATTACAGTTGTGCACAGAATTTTATAGTAAAGGTAATGTAATATAAAGAACATAAAATACATGATCTCATAGTACAATTAAAGGTGGTCTCTTATGCTACACCAGTGTACAGTTTCATTTGAGTTGTTACTTGATATACAGTATATCCTACCTTAGTTACTCAGTACATTATCTCGTACTGACGTCCCTTATGGGGGACTTGCATTTCATGATGCAGGTACAGGTGTTAGTAGATCTCCTCAGTAGGAGTACAGGATATTCAGCTGCTTTCACCAAGCTCTAGGTTGCTTCGGGGCTTGTATATGTCTAGAGCTTACATGTTTTTATTGCACAGCTTGTTGAGGCAGGGCCTGTCCCAACCCTTATCAAATGTTATTCTTTGTTAGAGGCTTTGTAGACTATGTAAAGCAAAGTGAGGTCATGTCTCGTACTATAGACGCTAGGGCCCCAATGGCCTAGTCATATGCATTTCCTTTTGGCTTGTTATCACTATTTATCTTATTAAAAGCATGTCAAATGTAGAAACCTCTTATAGTATGTATAGAAAACGCATAGACACAGGTTGGTTCTCCCGAGCCTTATCGACGACGGGTGCCAGTCCGCTCTAACGGGACATTGGGGCGTGACAGAACAAGTCTTGACAATCAAGAATGAAATGTAGATATTATCCTCGGAGTTGAGGACTCACCAAAGGCTTCTTCAAGCAAATCTACTAGCCACGTGAAGGAGGATGATCAATGCTTGCTCCGGTCCCTACATGGTGATATCATGTAGGCATAGAGTATACATTAGTACTTGAAATGTACTAAGTATGCAGGGTGCAATGCAATAAGATACATAATCACAATCAATAGATGTAATCTCAATATGACATGTATGATCAATGATTGTTTAAAATATACAAGTAAACATTAAACTTTCATAATATAACATACATATGTGGGAGGAGACCTTAACCAACATATAAGAGCACGCGAGCAACTACTTAAAATCCCGATGCTTGACACCCCACAGGAGAAGGTGTGGTTTACTTGCCAAGGTAAACCATATTTGGCCCCACTTTGTGGGTAACTTGAAATAGATGGATCCACTAGTATGCTCTTTTAGGGAAATAATATACTCTTATGGTGGCACATTGTTTAGAGACTAAGATTTTATATAAGGACCCCTTGATTGATCCCCCACCTGAAGCCTCAATCAGTGCTAAGTCTAGTCTCACAGAATACTTGAAATAATTATAGGCTTAATCATAACATGACTAACTTGTAAAAGATGTGATAACATGGTATGAGTAGCTCATTCACATATTTGACCTCTACATGAGCATATAACTTATACTAGATGGTAGAAAACAATGCTAGGACTTAACCCCTTCTAGTAGGTATTGCATGTCAAATGAGGATGGAGATAGTAACATGCTTGATCCCTACTAGTTAGCTTATCTTAAACCATGAGGATATAATAGTAATTATGTTTTACCCCTCAAATAGACATAATTTGCTCACAAGACGGTAAAATTATAGAATAAGGCTCAACTTTTCACTTGTAAATCATGGAAACCTTTCATGAGTTTAATATATGCATGAGAGCCCATATTTATCATGAAAACACTTGACTTGCAAATAATCTAATAGTCTTTCAACAACATAAGAATCCTTACCATGCAACCTAGTCAAACATGGTAAGTATATAGAAATATGTACAAAACCATGCAATTTATAGAGTAATAAACATGAGAGAGTAAAATCAACCATTTTAAAGTCATGTCAATCAACCCACCAACATAGCAATAAAACCCTCAACTAGGGTGTCATGAAAATCAATCAAAAATTCATAATCTTCCAAGACTTTTAAGATATCATAATATACAAAGCTTTAGCATCATAAAAATAATATAATCTCATTTCTCAATAGAAGTTCATGCATCAATAATCCAATGTTCTAAAACTTTTCAGCATATATCATGCATAGGAGTAATAATAGGAAATAATCCTAAGAAGTTTAATATTGAAACCATGAAATTTCATAAAAAAGAATGGTTGGGCTCCATGGGTGAAAGGACCCATAAGACCCACATACCTAAAACTTGGAATCCTTGAAGGAAAAGTTGTGGGAGACTTAAGTTTTGACTTGGGTCCTTGTAATCCAAAGCTTGTTCTTGAGATTCTTGCGATTTTAATGATGTATTGGTTGATGTTTTTGAGAGGTCGTCAGAGGGTTTTGAAGGTTCTACAGTTGAAAAATGGCTAAGGAACGGGTTTCTCAAGTTTAAATGGGCATTGGGTTATTACCCAAATGCCCTTGAATGAAACTGGAAAATGAGGGGAAATTTGTACTGGTTCGCGCCCTAGGCGCGACACGGACCAGACACACAGTACAAGTTATACTGATCCATGCCAAGACTGCGTCATGCCTGGGGGGGCACAGACACACTGTTTCTGGTTCTCGTAGCAAAAATTATTTTTCGCTACGGGTCTCCTAAAATTCGAAGGCTACCTTATTCGCACTCAATTTTGTCCGCTGAACAAGAATAATAAGTCAGATTTTTGAAATCATGTACGAATTTTGAGATATTTAAGAAATACACTTATAGGGAATTTCAAAGCACATAACGTGTCATGCCCAAGTCCCATTAAGGCGGATTGGCACCCGTTGCCGATAAGGCTCAGGAGAACCAGCCTGTGTCTATGTGTTTTCTATACATATTACAAGGGATTTCTACATTCAACATGCCTTTAAGAAAGTAAACAGTAATAACAAGCCAAATGAAAATGCATATGGCTAGGCCATTGGGGCCAGGGTGCCTAAAGTACGAGATATGACCACACTTTAATTTACATAGCTACAAAGCCTCAAGATAAGGAAAAGTATTTGATAAGGTTCGGGACAATCCCCGCCTCGACTCACTATACAATACAAAAATATAAGCTCTAGACACGCACAAAGCTCCGAAGCAACCTGGAGCTTGGTAACAGCAGCTGGATATCCTGTACTCCTACTAGGGAGATTTACTAGCACCTGCACCAGCAGCATGAAATACAGGTCCCATGTAAGGGATGTCAGTACGAGATAATGTATTGAATATGAAAGATAGGAAATACAATATATGAAGTAATAACTCAAATGAAACTATGCATTGGTGTAGGATAAGAGACCACCTTTAGTTATATTGTGGGACAAGTACTTTATGCTCTTTTTATTATTTTACCTTTACTGTGTAATCTTTGCACTGCATGTAATACAAATGACCAGCTGAACAGTGGTAAAACTATATCAGGATCGGCCCTAGCTAGGTTTTTCCTTTAACCCCTTGGGCTACTCCCCATGATAGGATCTACCCTGGCTAGGTGATGCTTCCACCCCTCGAGTTACCACCCATCAATAAGCAATATACTTTACTTTATCTTTCAATTACCTTTGAGATGATTCTTTCAGTTGTCATAATATTGGAGCTGTAGGATTGTAGGTACAACATATGACATGTAAATGATCACAAAAGACAACACCATATTGAAGGGAGTAAGTTACACAAATAATGAAATGTGTATGATATGAAACAACTCCTGAACTTTATTTTGCAACAAGAACCCATGTAACTTGATATCTACGTATGTATGCAGATTTGAAGGTGACTATGCATAGGAGCATATGAACATGTGAAAGAGTGGAGACATAGCTAATAGTTGTGTCGGAGTTGGTAAGTGCCTTTATGTGCCAAGAAAGAATCTAGATTTCATGCCAAGTAATACCAAATCAAGTAGCCTTACATACCTCGCTGTACGACCTCACTATTACCTCCAGATAACCTTACCTTCCTCCAAATATTAATCTACAACATAATAGGTGATAAAACTAGCATTAGCAGCCAATAGATACATCTTGGCAGCCCAATCTCATAAAAAAACAACATACGGGCAGCAAGCGGGTATTTATAAACCCCAGCGTATTCTTTCAAACTTTCTGCCCCTAATCGTATTTTCTAATACACATTCTCATATACATTGCATCTTGTTCTAGTGCCATAACAATCTTACAACAGCCCACAAAGCACAACACATAATAATTCTACATAACATACAAATATGCGGCATAACGTTACGTCCCTTTGCCCCATTTTAACGTCGACAATCCCAAACCTGTTCCAACTTTAACCAAATCCTCAACACATCTATACATAAAAACATCCTTAAAACATTCTTATAATAGTACCAAAGCAGTCATGAAGGACGTGAGGAAATATCCTTCCATCCATCAGCCCACAAGTTCGTATTAAGAACACAATTGTGATATTCTATAAGGACTCACTTTTGTGTACTGTAAAAGTGGTGCAGCAGCTAAGCTAAATCACTAACAAACTAAAACTTGTTAAAAACATAAGTCTTACTTCATAATTCAGCTGACCAAGAGGATAAAATCCTCTTGAACAACAAGAAAAGTTCACAACAATCCTTAGGACACATGTTGTCCAAAATTTCAGCACAAACATA
>JAOTQR010144312.1:0-20089 GCA_025774065.1 Solanum ossicruentum
AAATTGCATCATAAGGGCTCCTAGTTAGCCCATTGACCAATTAGGTCCCAAACTTTTCTATTTTAATCCAATTAAAGACTTCCGACTTCAATTAAATTTTTATCCACCAAATTCACTTGATGCCATACTCCCGCACCATAAGTTAGTTAAATTTAAAATATACCTCAATCACATCAATTTTTTCGAACGAGCAATTGACATCCATTAAGCTATTTATGGGATCTAACAAGAGAGGCTCACCAATCCGCTGAACATCCAATAATCCTCAACGATGCGCCTGTTGATGACATCAACCCCATATATTTACATCATGAAATGATACAGTCCTGAGGGGGACATCAGTACGTGGAATGTACTGGTATGTAAAAGAACTGAATAAAACCGAGACAGGTAGAATAGTACGGAAATAACATAAACACCACTCAAAAGACTAAACTCATCTCAAATAAGTAAAATATGCAAGTTTAAAGTAAATCATGCTCTTTCAAATATACATTTGGAGAGAAAGAATGATTCTGTTAGAATTCTCATACTCTATCAATGTTGCTTGAGAGTTTTTCTTAATCGACATCTGTCCTGTCATGCCACCTTTAAGTTAGGTGGGACACAATAAATAGCCATCGTTATCACGTCCATCCTAAACTTACCATGGTAAAGAACATAGTCTTTCTATTTTTCTCTCACTTGGATCCAATGAGAATTGTCCAACTGTTGGGACAAGAGTCACCATAACGTGTTGCACGACTATCCTATGCTGGCAAAGCAGTTTTAGGGGACACTCTTCACCCAACTCGGTGCTTAATAATGCTCCCAAGACTAAAACATGTACAATTATCTATCAAATCAATCTTCTTTAATACTCATGTCATCTATCAATGAAATTATTGTGAAAAGTATATTTATATTGTCATCAATATGTACTCAAAATACCATTTAGACTCAATGCTCAATCCAATCAAAACTCATTAAAATGTCAAGTGTTTTCAAATAAAAAGACAACACTCTTGTTTCAAAATAATCTCTGTATACAATCAAAACTTTCCTTCAAATTATTGTTCATGCTCAAAAGTCATACTCATGAAAACTCAATAACATATGCCACAAGAAATCATCAGTATTTAATTTCATATGACTATCAAATCTTAGTTTTCAAAATAAAGCATAAAAACAACCACAGTTTTTAATTAGGGTTCATGTGAATGAAGACATGAACATATCTCCAAACAATTATTAAACTTCAAGAAGATTATATATATATAACTTATTAATGTTGTAGAAACTTAATTTAAGAATTAATTCAAGATAATACCTCAAGAAAAAAGTGTGTAGACTCAAGAAAACTTCAATTCATCTATGGGACACATAGGAGAACAATCTCATACTTTTAGTTTAGCCTTACATACTTGGGATGAAGAATTACTCAGCCTTCTTCAAGGAATTGAACACGAACCTTGAAACCCTCAAGCTCTTTCTTCTTCTTTTCTCAGAACTTATGCTTTAGAATTAAAGAAAATAATGGATTTTGAAACCCTTCATATGAATAAAATTCTTTAAAAATACGTTTTGAGGTATTAAAA
Organism: Solanum ossicruentum; assembly: GCA_025774065.1. Classification (NCBI taxonomy): domain Eukaryota; kingdom Viridiplantae; phylum Streptophyta; class Magnoliopsida; order Solanales; family Solanaceae; genus Solanum; species Solanum ossicruentum. Next base: position 1,578 of record JAOTQR010144312.1, read on the forward strand.
TGGGTTGAGAATACCCAAAATACCCTTCCTGAATTAAAAGAATAAAATTCACCTCGGAATATCCCAGTCTGCACCCATGTAATTTTTGACTATTTAAAACGTGTTGAAAAATTATTTTCCAGGAAAAATTACCCATAAATCGCATTCACCAAACGCGTTTTATGTATATTTTTTCGTAAATCACTTTCCGATCAATTTTTCAATTCTCATAGAAAAATTAATAAAAAAGTGTAGGTCCGCGTTCAAGGTGTATCGTGCCTCAGGGGTTCACCAGCATTATTTCAGAATTAATTAGCGAAAATTATTTTTCGATCCAGTTGCTCTAAAATCGAGTCAAGTCCATTTTCCCACTCAATTATTTGCACTAATCACAAATCTGGTCTCGAATTTCCCATTGGAGCTTTGAAAGATGCGTTATGCGCACGACTATGTTTTAGGGGCATTTCGGTGATTTTATGGGGTGTTACATCATCTCCCCCTTGGGATCATTTTTCCTCGAATAGAGTAAAGATAGATATCAAGGCACGAATAGACTCTGAATTCATCTTGACAACTTTCGACTCCTCATCACTATCAACAATCTCTATTTGGACTCCTGAATAGACAATCAGCTCGAGGAAAGACAATCAATTAAGTTAATGGTAAAAACATTCCCTTTATCACTCTCATCATCAAGTACGAATGACCATCAAGACTCCTTTTAATACAGTCTGTACAGTCACGAGTCATTCAGAATAAACAAATTGGTTTAGAACAAGAGTAGAGATATTCTCCTACGCGTATTCACTATCAGGCACAAATGGAACATTGAAACTCAATCAATTCGAAATGTTTAAACACATTCAACAATCAGTCTTGTGAACTCAAGAAGGAAACTATCAACTTTAATAGAGAATGAGACCATCGATACATATGACTCTATGTACAAATCTCAAGCTTAGGACCTCATCTCAATTGTGCTCACCTTTACGACACTCTACTCCATCAACTTAAGCTCATAGCTCCTATTCAAAACTCTACCTATCCACATCCCCTTATTACCTTCAAGCCTATCTCTGAGCCTTAAGGTGCTATTGCTAAGATGGTCATATCCGCACAAGGCTAACTCTGAATGCTCAACTCTATACTTTCTCAGGGACTTTCATCAAAAGATCACTAGTCCTCTTCACTACCCCTATCCTCACTTGAATTCCTCATTACGAAGTCTTCAATAGTCTATCATCAACATTTACATAATAACAACAACACATTCAAGCCAATTACTCTAACAACTTCAACTATGTCTTAGAATCGTCAAGCCTACCTAACACTTCTACCTCCATCATTCAATGAGTTCTCACCCAAAGTCACATCAATATACTCTTACCTATCTATTACTTATCATAAAGTTTTATTTTTCTCCTCTTTCTTATCTCTATCCCTACAGAACACAAGTTTAACACTAATGTCATAATAAGGATATAGTCGCTCCTCCTCATCTACCCTCGCCCTAAGTCTACTACCATCCGCATCACTATATGAACCTAGAGGAACTCATCATCTCCTCCTTTGGCGAAACCTCAGATTACTACCTCTCTATTGAAAATAAGCACGAAGGTCATCAAGAACTCAAATAATCAAATGCTCGAATACACATTCTCACGAATAGATTTTAAACACAATATCTAGAGTTTGAACTTTATCCCCAACATCATTATTAGGCACGAATACTATCAAAGACTTGCATATTCAAGGACGTAGAGGCTCAAAAGGAACATCAACTCAAGAATAGGGACTCAACTCCTTATCACATTTCAGAAGTACTCATTCTCTCCCATCACCCATAACTCATCTACTATCCTCAATAATACTTCTATCAAGACTAGAAAGCTGGATTACCTAAAGAGCTTGGAACGAAATATCATTAGCACGATTCATTCGAGAATTCTTATCTAAGAATATTCATGCATTACAATCTCTCTCGTCTATCAAGACTCATTCTGAGTTCACAAAACTATACGTAATATGAAACTTAGGTCGCATCTCATTTAACATAGGAGTGGAAGCACTCAGATTAATGGGATAAGATCAAAATTAATAAGTGACTTCATCGCTTTTCATCCTCCCAACTCGATTAACAATCAATGAGTAGTATATGGGACTAGGCCACGGGCGTGGCAGTTGCTACCAAAGGTGAAGAGAGTATCACCTCAATGGAAGAATAAGGAAAATATGATATGGCAAGAACTGACGTCTCATCTCCATCAGCCCATCTTCTTCAAACTTAAGATCTACTTGGGTCTACCACTTCGTCATCTCCCCCTTAGCTCTCAAGGTCCCATCTCTAGCTTTGGGAATCAATTTCATCTACTAGGCTGTAAGCATATATCTCTCTTTGGTCAAGGAATCACTACCCACAAAAATATCTTAAACTCTTCTGTTATGCTATAATCACATATATATAACTAGCCGCTCAAGACTCCTTTTTAAATATATCACTCTTAGCTCCTTTACTACCTCTATGAGGATCTCTCTATATTTACTATTCTTATGGCATACCTAACCACTTCCTATGCCTCTTACAATCTAATCTCTTCTTTTGTCTGGTAACACTCAATTTCTATGTTCTCATAGACCCATCTGTATATGACTTAGACTATAATGGAAAACTCCTCATCATCTATCCATAAACCCCCAATCAACCCAGTTGCTCGGGGTGACACAGAATGCCTACCTCAACTTACTTCCCATTGAACTCAAATATATTATCTAGATTCTTATAGCAGTCATGACTTAGAGCTTCATACATCTTTACATAACCATGGATTCACATCTCAAGTCTCCTCTTATCTATTAAGCTATCCTCGTTTCACTAGTTTCACCTAAGAGGCACTTGTACCCTACCCATAGCATCACTTTCCTTACCAATTAACATCTCCATACACTATGGAAAGTCTCTTAGAGACAATCTCCAACTAAGACTATCACTCTCATGACACTATATCCTCTTTCACACTACTCCTCAAAATTCCAGCTTAGGGTCTAGTACTAATATGTGCATCTATCACACACCTCATTTAATGTTAACATATAACTACTAGATAAATATTTAGGGAACATAATCCCACTAAAATCTCATAGCGAGTATTCAATCAACATATCCCTTCCTCACAACCCAGTGCTACTCACCTATTCAATCATATCTCCTTATCTGATTAAGCTCATAACTTGATGAGTCCCATGAACTCTCACTCGTAATCATCAGCCTAAGTTAGATCTATCACATTAAAACTCTCTTCCCCTTATTCAAGATCTATACTTCATCCTCAATAGAATACATACTACAACACATCAATATATACTTCCTTCCAGTTTCTGGGTACGCTCTAACACATTTTGACACTAATTCTTCCTCTCTCTATACCTCACCTCATCGTGAAAATCATAAGGTATTTTCGAATCTTTCATCAAGCTTATGGCCATCGACTCATCCCTTCATTAGTTACCTAATGGATATCTATCTCTAACTACAAGCCTCAATCAATTACCACTCCCACTGCCTAGTATCCTCCTCTCCCTCATTATCTTCCTAGCTTAGGGGTAATGACTCTATTTATAGTTTTAAAATACCTCAAATCTCACTTCTAGTTGGCAACATTAAAATTCTTGGAAACATGCACTCTTCTATCACACATAACATCAAAAGCAAGTAAAGACTTAACTTATACCTGTCATAACATCCTGAAGTGTTTCTCTGAGCTGAGCAAGTACTACGACGCATAATTGGTCTATAGCCTCACTCGTGCTAGGAGTAGCATCCCTCTGATTTCCTCTAACTGATAATGTAGATCTAGTGGGTTGGGCTTGGTAGCCCACTTTGGATAATCCCTCTGAAATTGACACTTGAAGCAGCCGTCAATGCCTAATTGACACTGCCTCAAATGAAGTTTGCCACACCTTCCACATGGTGGCTTTCCTTTACGACCTCGAGCCACACTTCCCGGGATGAGGGGTTCTAAATCTTGAAGGGTTGATTCCTCCTTAGCCTCAGATTATATCTATTATTGGGCATGGATGTACTCACCGGTGGTGACATATGCTTTCAAGGTCTCTGCAGACTGGGGAACCTATTTTCATCCTCACCCCAAGCTTCTTCCATCTCACTCTCCTTGTCCTCTTCTATCCAACGATTATGCACAACAAGTTGAGTAGTAGGTTCAAGATTTTCGTTACTGATGGTATCCTTCACGTCCACGATGCATTTAGAAGACATGGTCTGCAAATGTGTAACGCACGATTTAGAAAAGAACTTTTATCGCATGATTTAGAATTTGAAAGAAGGGAAAAAATTCTTAAATGTCTTAAAGCCTCCAAATTATGGATGTGGAGCTCTTCACACTAATAATAAGGACTCTACTAGACACAACTTCATAGACTCCCTAGGACTCTTGAACTCGTGCTTTGATACTAAATTTGTCACGCCTCTGGAGGGTACACTAGGTGTAACCGGCATTCAGAGACTATTGCTAGTCCCCAAGTGAACCACTTGGCCTTATCACATTCATTCATTCATACATTCTACTAATCAGCGGAAGAACATAAAGGAAGTAAATAGGCTCATCCTCAAATCTTAAAAGAATATTATAATAAAGGCTAGTGGAAAAGAAACTAGCTTATAGTTTCATCCATCAACAATCTGACTCTAGTTTATGAAACTTATCACTAGTAGGTGGTGCCAATGACAAACACATTGCTACCTCAATCAAAATAAAAAGCTAATCAATAACTAACTCTAAAGAAAGATGAAAAATAATATATGAATCCTCCGAAGTAAGGAAGGCTCACCAATCTGCTGAACGTCCAATGATCCTCAACGATGTGCCTACTGATGATCTCGATCCTGTATATCTACATCATAAAATGATGCAGTCCTAAAGGGGGACATCATTACGTGGAATGTACTAGTATGTAAAATAGCTAAATGAAACCGAGACAGGTAGAATAGTATGGAAATGACATCAACTTCACTCAAAAGACTCAACTCATCTAAATTCAGTAAAATATGCAAGTTTAAAGTAAATCATGCTCTTCCGAATATACATTTGGAGAGAAAGAATGATTCTGTTAGAATTCTCATACTCTATCAATGTTGCTTGGGAGTTTCTCTTAACCGACATCTGTCCTGTTGCACCATCTTTAAGTTAGGTGGGGCACAACGAATAAGCATCGTTGCCATGTCCGTCCTATACTTGCCACGGTAAAGAACGTAGTCTATCTATCTCTCTCTCTCTTGGATCCAATGAGAACTGCCTAACTATTGGGACAAGAGTCGTCAGAACGTGCTGCACAACTATTCTTTGCTGGCAAACACAGTTCTAGGTGACACTCCTCACCCAACTCGGTACTCAATAATGCTCCCAAGACTAAAACAAGCACAATTATCTATCAAATCAATCTTCTTTAAGACTCATGCCATTTATCACCATCATCTATCAATGAAATTATTGTGAAAAGTATATTTACATTGTCATCAATATGTACTCAAAATACCATTTAGACTTGATGCTCAATCCAATCAAAACTCATTAGAATGTCAAGTGTTTTCAAATAAAAAGACAATACTCATGTTTCAAAATAATCTCTCTATACCATCAAAACTCTCTCAAATTACTGTTCATGCTCAAAAATCATATTCATGAAACTCAATAACATATCTTACAAGAAATCATCGGTATTTAACATGCTTCATATGACTATCAAATCTTAGTTTTCAAAATAAAGCATAAAAACAACCATAGTCTTCAATTAGGGTTCATGTGAATAAAGACATGAACATATCTCCAAACATTTACTCAACTTCAAGAAGTTTTTATACATGAAACTCATTAACATTGTAGAAACTTAATTCAAGATAATACTTCAAGACACAAGTGTGTAGACTTAAGAAACCTTCAATTCTCATCTAAGATCATCTATAGGACAAATGGGAGAACAATCTCATGCTTTTAGTTTAGCCATACATACTTGGGATGAAGAATTACTCAGCCTTCTTCAAGGAATTGAACACGAGCCTTGAAACCCCTCAGGCTCTTTCTTCTTCTTCTCTCAGAACTTACGCTTTAGACTTAGGGAAAATAATGGGTTTTGAAACCCTTCGTACAAATAAAATGCTTTAAAAATACATTTTGTGGTATTAAAATGGGTTGAGAATGCCCCAAATACCCTTCCTGAATTAAAAGAATAACATTCACCTCGGAATAGCCAAGTCCGCGATGCGAACTGGCCGCGCACCTATGTAATTTTTGACTGAAAAATTTAAAACGCGTTGAAAAACTGTTTTCCAGGAAAATACACATAATTGCATTCACCAATTGTGTTTTATGTGTAATTTTTTGTAAATAATTTTTCGATCGATTTTTTCAATTTTCATCAAAAAAATTAAAAAAATATAAGTGTAGTTCCGCATCCCAAGCATGTCGCACCTTGGGCGCGCACCGATACTGTCTTGGAATTAATTACCAAAAATTATTTTTCTACCAGATTGCTTCAAAATCGAGTCGAGGCCATTTCCCCACTCAATTTTTCGCGCTGACTGCAAATCCGGTCTTGAATATCTTATTGAAGCTTTGGAAGACGCATTATGCACACGATTACATTTTAGGGGAGTTTCGAAAATTTTACGGGGTATTACATAATAGCCATTCATAACGTCAATCGAGAGTGTGTAAGGTTGAGAACAATGACTCAACATATTTTACAATTTATGTGGTCCTTCTATCCAAACAAAGGTTCCAACAATATTATATGAAGATAATGTAGCTTGCATAACTCAATTGAAGGGAGAATATATCAAAGGAGATCGAACAAAGCATATTTTACCTAAACTTTTATTCACATGATCTTCAACAAAATAGTGAGATAGATGTTCAGCAAATTCGTTCAAGTGATCATCTTGCGGATTTATTCACTAACGCATTGCCAACGTCAATATTTGAAAAGCTAAGATATAAGATTGGAATACATCATCTCCAAGATATCAGATAAAGTTTTCTTTAGGGGGAATATGATACGCATTGTACTCTTTTTTCCTTAACCAAGGTTTTATTCAATTGGATTTTCTTGGTGAGGTTTTTATCGAGGCAATACCTAAAGCGTATTATAAGATATATGTACTCTTTTTCTTTTACTAGACTTTTTCCCACTGGGTTTTTCCTAGAAGGTTTTAACGAGGCATATTATCTATGAACATCCAAGGGGGAGTGTTACAAATCCATTTAATTTGGTGAATGTTTCATTCATCCAATTTCCTAATGCATGTATCAATTAATTATATTAATTGTATGTGATACTAACGCATTGGTTAAAAGTAAATGAATGATTTTCACATCCTATAAAAGGGTATTATTCACCCTCTGTAGATGGACATACAGGAAGAGAATAAACAATACTCTCTACATACTATTCTCTCTATTATTTTGTCTTCATTTCCTATTTAATATTCTTATATTTGCTAATATTTTACAACATTATGTACATTTATTTTTTTTTACTTTTTATGAGTATATATTTGATTTATCTCTTTAGCATCTGAAATATGTATAATTTTCTTATTTCTTCTCAATGTTCCTTGCAAATTACTATACAACACAAAATAGTTTATTCGCATCAAAGAGAAACAAGCGTCAAAAATACATTTGAAATTTTTTTTTTAAGTTTAATATCTAAATTATTGAGAGTATGAGTTTTATACATAAGTCATTGCTTATTAGTTTATGAAAGACACTTCGTTCTTTTATTACACTTTCGCTATGGGTGTTATTGTGTATACTACACTCTCTTTTTTATTTTAAAAAAATATCGCATCACACTCCACACGAACAAAATATTTCACTTGAAAAAGAAATATAACATTAGCTAAAGTTAACTATCAAAGTATTATTGTTCTAAATAATTATGAAATAAAATGTAAAGTATTTTTCTTAGCCCATTCCACGACTTTCTCTCACCATGTCCCTCTTATCCCCCCCTCACCCCCCCTCCAACCAACCGAATTTTTAGTTTTATTTTTTATTTTTTAATGTAAATTTTTCAAAGGAAATTCTTACTTCATCTCCTCCTCTCACCCCCTCAAATAATAACTCAGAATTATTTTTCGTGTTTTAAAAAATAATTTTACCACATTCACCTAATCCTTCACTTTTATATTTAGAAAAATATTTTTTACTTTCCACAAGGCTTTTCTTAAATAAAAATTTTATTACTGTTATATTCCGTATACAAGTAGGAAAAACATTTCTAAGAAGAATGATATATATTTACAACAAAACGAGAAAAATAAATTAGGAGTGAGGGATAGATAGGATGGAATAGAATTTTAGTTATTTTAAAAATAAATATAATCAAAAATTTATTTTGAAAGAAGTGGAGGGGGTTGAAGTTTGAATTTTTATAAATATTTTTTATAAAAATAAAAGGACAGGATTGTTGGTTGAGGGTGGGGAGTAGGAAAGAAAAATATTTTAAATTTTATTTTTTAAAAATAATTTTTTCTTTGGGGGGAAGGGATTATATTAATACTTTAATATTTAACTTAATAGTTTATTTAATTTTTATCATGATGGTGTATTTTATGCATGTGAATGTCATGTGGTAAGGCTTTTTCTAATAAAAAGAGAGAGTGTATTACACACACCATGGAGGTGTGTTTCTCAAACTAATAAGTGATAGTTTAGGTATTAAACTCACGCTCCTAGTTGTTTAGGTGTCAAACCTAAAAAAAGGATGATTTAGATGTGTTTTTACGCTTATCTCCATCAATTATATTGTAGTTTAAGTCAAAAATTGGAACGACCCCAAAAATGCCCAAAAATGTGCCTCAGAAGTGCTCAAAATCGTAATTTTCATATATCTCAAAATCCGTGCATGATATTGAAAATCCAACTTCATTCAGGGGACAAAATTGAGTGGAAAATGATCTAACCCCGATTTTAGAGCAACCGTATCAAAATTTCGAAATATAAAAATGCAATTTCCAGAGAGATTCCCCGCCCCTGGCGCGACGCGGCCAGGGCGCAGAAATGCTATATTTTTGCCCAGTTTTGTTGCATCGGTCCAAGACCTTTAAGTCTTGTGCCTAAGTCTTCCCATACGTAAAAGCACCTATATTTAGCCATATTTCACCTTCATATCATACAAGACATTCTCCAATACTCTCTCAAACACTTAAACAAATATTTCACCCAAACTTCAAGTGCCAAATCTCATTACGGATCTAAGGATTTCATTTAAGCTTCAAGTCTCCATCCAAATCTTCTTCAAGAACATCTCCGAAGTTAAGGTATTTGGGTTTCAACCATTGGGTCCTTTCAATCATGATGCCCAACGTTCCTTTTTATATAAATTTCATGTTTCTAAGCTGATTTACTTATGGGTCTTACTTACTATGAATTAACTATGAACTATGTTGAGTTTCATAAAAATATGACTATTTAAGCATGTTTTGAGCTATGAACCTATGATCTATCTTGAGATTTGATGTGGGATTTCAATGTATATTGCATAAGGGTATTACCAAGTATTGGTGGGTTGATCTATCTCAAGTTTTCTTGAATGATTTTACTCTTGAATTGCATGATTTTACAATAGCAGTGCATACCCACCAAGTGTTGATAAAATGTCTGGTTTAGGTTTCTTCATCTATTGATGATCCATTGCATGACATATGACTTGTATGACTTTATGATGATGAAAGGATGATATATATATATATATACAGTATCCATAGTGTTATGAATTGACCATAACCAATTGAGAGGTTGATACCTCAATCTCCATGGATGGTAGGGTGTGACAACCATCAATCAATTGCGAGGTTGATACCTCAATCACCATGGATGGTAGGGTGTGACAACCATCAACCAATTGAGGGGTTGATACCTCAATCTTCTCGGATGGGGGTGGTGTGTTATCACCCGATTGAGGGGCTGATACTCAATCACTTTGGCTGGGGAGTGGTCATGCCCATCAACAAATTAAGGGGTTGATTCCTCAATCACTTCCAAGGAGTGGTCTACCTTAGATTCCAAGTACTAAGTTTGCTTGGTTTAAGATGATGGTATTTTCTTATACATGTATTATGTTCTATATAAGCATGTTACTTGAAGCATCAGTCATACATGTCATATTATTATTATGTTATCCATTGCTTATGATATTGCATTTATCCTATGTTGCCTATCTCTTTTTGCATTGCATCCTACATACTTAATTCAAACGTACTAATGCATACTCTATGCCTACATGATATTACCAGTAGGAACCGGAGCACCACTTAATCATCCTCCTCCTTCACGTGGCCAGTACGATTTCTCCCAAAGCAAGTTGGGGAGTCCTCAACTCAGAGGACATGCTTCTCTTGATTTATGCTATGTATTGACTCTTCATATGTTGGTCTCTTAAAATAATGAGGGTGAGCCTGGAGATTGTCTTTTCCCCCACTCATATCTATGTATTAGAGGTGTTGTTGGAACCTTAAGACATGTTAATGCTATACTATTGGCTTGTTATGTTTCTATGGTATCAAAGATGTCCCTTTGCCCCATATTTCCCCTTTTTCTATTTATTGTTGTTGTATAATTGCTTTCACAACCAAGGATGTGTAATGATATGCTAAGAGACTTATTTGGGGTCCCTTCAGGTTCCCCATTCATCGTATCACGTCTAGGCCCTAGGTTCGAATCATGACAAACTTGGTATCAGAATACTAGGTTGTTAATGATCCTCGACATCCAACACACCTCCTTGATTAGAGTCTTATTCATGTGTGTTATGCACCACACTATAAGTAAAAGGCTATGAGACATTTTAGAAAATGTTCCCCTCCTTCATGATCTATGTCGTGCTATAAAAGTTAGGTAAGGTTTCCCCTCTAACGAATATTCTTTGCTATTTTTTTAGATCATGCCTAGCACAAGAGGAAGAAGAGCCCTCACTTTCGAAAAACAATCGGCTCATGGAAAGCCCCGAGATACTCTTACTTTGCTAACTCAGGCCATGGCTAACTAAGTCAACCAAGGGGCCCAGGCCCCTCATGCTCCTACTCCAGCATTTTAGGTGAGGAACTTTATGAGGATAAACCCACTGGAGTTCAATAGATCTAAAGTGGATGGGAATCCTTAAGAATTTATTGATAAGGTGTACAAAATGTTAGCTATCATAGATGTTAGGTTAGAGGAGAAGGTAGAGTTGACGGCTTACCAACTCAAGAGGGCAACCCAAATATGGTATACTCAATGGAAGGAGGAGAAGGGGAACAACAATGTGATTTTGTGGGAGGAGTTTAAGGCAGCTTTCCTCAACCAGTTCTTTCCTCTTGATCTTAGGGGGGCAAAAATAAGGAGTTCATGAATTTGAAGTAAGGATCTATGAGTGTGAGGGATATGCCCTAAAGTTCAATCAACTCTCTAAATATGATCCATACTTGGTTGTCGATCCGAGGTCTAGGATGGATAAGTTTGTGATAGGTGTTTCCGATTTGGTGAATGAGGAGTGTCATGCTGCTAGGTTGATTAGTGACATGGTTTAGTCCCGCTTAATGACTTATGCCGAACAATTAGAAGGGGGAAAATTGAGGAAGATGAGGAGTAGTGAGGCCAAGAGGGCCCCTTTTGATGGTAAGTTCCAAAGTCCCAAGGGCGGACGATTTCATCAAGGATAAGGGTCTTCTCGTGCTTCTAATAGAAGTTTAATGACTACCCAAGGGCCCAAGGTGATGATGGTGTGGTGTCTAATGCTATGTGTCCACAGTGTCGTAAGGGTTATGGTGGCCCATGTTTAAAGGACACCAATGCTTGTTTTGGTTATGGTGTAGTAGGGCATAAGGTGATGGATTTTCCACGTAATCGCAACAAGGGTAAAGATGTTCGTCTACAAGGCCAGGGTGCAAATGCGGTTCTTTTGGGGAGAGGAGGCCAACAAGGTGGTGCCCAAGTCACAATCTGTTCGATGCACTCTAAGGGAGACAAGGGGTTGATGAGGTGCCCAATGTCATATTTGGTATATTAAAAGTCTTTGATTTTCATGTGTATGCATTGATACACCTGGGTGCTACTATTCTTTTATTACTCCTTTTGTTGCCAAAAAGTTTCATATTGAACCCGAATTATTCTAGGAGTCTTATGAAGTGTCTATTCCTATTAGTGCATCTATTGTTGCTAGAAGGGTCTATAAGAATAGTCCCGTTTGTATTTTGCATAAAATTTTGCCTTGTGATCTTGTTGAGTTGAATATGGTAGATTTTGATGTCATTGTTTGGATGGATTGGTTGCATGCATATTATGCCTTCATTGATTGTAGAACCCACAGGGTCAAATTCTAATTTCCAAATGAACCCGTCCTTGAGTGGAAGAGTCATGATGTGGTGGCTAAGAGTAGGTTTATCTCTTGCATTAAAGCCCAAAAGTTGTTCTCTAAGGGGTGTCTTTGTCATCTTGTGAGGGTTAGGGATGTGGAGTCTAAAGTCCTTCCAATAGAGTCTGTTCTGGTAGTTAATGAGTCCTAGTGTCTTCCCTCGTGAGCTTCCCAGTGTTCCTCCCAAAAGGAAAATAAATTTCGGCATAGATCTCCTTCCCAAAACTCAACCTTTTTCTATTCCTCCTTACCGTATGGCCTCGGCGGAGTTGATGGAGTTGAAAGAGAAATTAAAGGATTTGTTGGAGAAGGATTTTATTAGGCCTAGCCAATCACCTTGGGATACACCAGTGTTGTTTGTGAAGAAGAAGGATGGTTCTCTTAGGATGTGTATTGATCATCGGCAACTTAAAAGAGTCACCATCAAGAATAAGTGCTTTCTACCAAGGATTAAAGATCTTTTTGACCAACTTCAAGGGGCTAGTCACTTTTCTAAGATTGATCTTCGGTCCGGATATCACCAAGTGAAGGTGAGGGAGTATGACATTCCCAAGACGGCCTTCCGGACTAGGTATGAGCATTATGAATTTGTGGTTATGTCTTTAGGGTTGACCAATGCACTGACTATCTTCATGGATCTTATAAATAGGATCTTCAAACCCTACCTTGATTTGTTTGTGGTGGTTTTCATTGATGATATTTTGATCTATTCTCAAAGTGAGGAGGAGCATATGGGTCAATTGAGGGTGGTGCTACAAAAATTGAGAGAAGAAAATTTGTATGCTAAGTATGAGAAGTGTGAGTTTTGGTTGAAAGGGGTTGCCTTTCTAGGTCATGTGGTGTCGGGAGATGGTATTAAGGTGGATCCTAAGAAAACGGAGGTGATTAGAAATTGGTCTAGACCTTTGAGTCCATCGGATATTAGAAGCTTCTTGGGCATAGCGGGTTACTATCGGAGATTTATGAATGGGTTCTCTTCTATTGCCTCTCCCATGACTAAGTTAACCCAAAAGAAGGTCAAATTTATGTGGACCGATGAGTGTGAAAAGAGTTTCCAAACTTTTAAGAATAATCTTATGTCCGCTCCTATCTTGTCTCTACCGGAAGATTTGGGAGGTTTTATTGTGTATTGTGATGCCTCAAGGGTTGCTTTGAGTTGTGTTTTGATGCAAAATGATATGCTGACAGCTTATGCCTCTAGACAACTCAAGGTACATGAAAAGAATTATCCTACCCATGATCTTGAATTGGCTACCGTGATTTTGCTTTGAAAATTTGGCGTTATTATTTGTATAGGGTACATGTTGATGTGTTTACCAATCATAAGAGTCTCCAATATGTGTTCATTCAAAAAGATCTCAATTTGAGACAACAAAAGTGGTTAGAACATCTTAAGAATTATGATATGAGTATGCATTATCATCCTGGTAACACTAATGTTGTGGCAAATGCTTTGAGTAGGGTGTATATGGGTAGCCTAGCTCATGTTGATGGTGGGGGCAAAGAGGTGGCTAGAGAGGTCCATTGGTTGGCTAGATCGGGGTTTAGGTTAGAAGAGGTTGATAATGTTGGTATTGTGGTTGTTGATGGTTCAAAATCTTCCTTGGTTAATGAGGTAAAAGCAAAGCAAGATCTTGACCCCTCCTTGTTAGAATTGAAGGCTCTGGTGAGAGATGGCAAGGTGGAGGTTTTCTCCCAAGAGGAAGATGGTGCCTTTAGGTACCAAGGTAGGTTGTATGTGCTTAGTGTGGATGACTTGAGAAAGAGGATTCTTGATGAGGCTCATAATTCTTCCTATTCCATTCACCCCAGTTCTACAAAGATGCATAGAGATTTGAGAGATGTGTTTTGGTGGGGAGGCGTGACGAAAGACATTTCCAAATTTGTATCTGGATGTCATAGTTGCCAACAAGTCAAAGCCAAACACCAAAGGCTGGGTGGCTAACCCAAGATATAGAGATTCCCACTTGGAAGTGGGAGGGAATTAATATGAATTTTGTGGTTGGGTTACTTAAGACTAGAAAGGGTTTTGATTCTATTTGGGTTGTAGTTGATAGAATGACAAAGTCGGCTCATTTTCTACTGGTTAAGACTATTTATGGGGCCGAAGACTATGCTAGATTGCACATTCATGAGTTGGTTAGATTGCATGGGGTACCCTTGTCTATCATATCGGATCGTGGTGCTCAATTCACCTCTCACTTTTGGAGGTCCTTCCAAAAAGGTCTTGGTACCAAGGTAAAGCTTAGTACAACCTTTCACCCTCAAACAGATAACCACGCTGAAAGAACTATCCAAACTCTTGAGGATATTCTTAGAGTTTGTGTATTGGAGTTTAAGGGTAATTGAGATGATCATCTTCCATTGATTGAGTTTTCTTATAACAATAACTATCATTCTAGCATTGGCATGACTCCTTTTGAGACTCTATATGGTACACATTGTAGATCCCCAGTTGGATGGTTTCAGGTAAGGGAAATGACTTTATTGGGTCCGAATCTGGTTATGGAGGCTATGGAGAAGGTAAGGTTGATTAGGGAAAGGTTACAAAATAGCCCAAAGTTGTGGTGATTGAATTTATTCGAAGGTCTCACCCATGAAGGGTATGGTTCATCTTGGTAAAAAGGTTAAATTGAGTCCAAGATTTGTTAGTCCTCATAGAGTATTGAGGAAGATTGGTAAGGTGGCTTACAAGTTAGAGTTGCCTAGTGAAATGGACTTGGTTCATCTGGTCTTCCACGTGTCTATGTTGAGGAAGTGCGTGGGTGATCCTAGTGCTATTGTGCATCTTGATGTTGTGCGTGTTGTTGAATATAATTTGACTTATGAAGAGGTTCCACTGGAGATCTTGGATAGACAAGTGACGAGGTTGAGGAACAAGGATGTGGCTTCCATTAAGGTCCTTTGGAGGAACCAACAAGTTGAAAGTGTCATATGGTAAGTCGAGGCGGACTTGAAAAAGAGATATATCTATCTCTTCCATTCTACTCAATCTTAAGGTACTACTTCTAAGTCCCCTATGTGATTTCAAGTGTTATGTTTCAGCCTTATTTCATTCGCATGCATTCATGTTTATCTTAACAAGTTCATGGTAATTTTGGCACTTATGTTAAGATTTGAAATGATGTTTAAGTGCATTATTGCATTCATGTATGGGCTGAAATTATGATTCGGGGACGAATGTTCTCAAGGGGGATATATTGAAATGACCCAAAAAAAGTGCTCGAAAATGTGCCTCGAAAGTGCCCAAAATCCTAATTTTCATATATCTCAAAATTCATGTGTGATATCAAAAATTCGACTTCATATTCGTGATCAGGAGGCATAATTGAGTGGGAAATGGATCTAACCCCGATTTTAGAGCAACCGTACCAAAATTCAAAAATCCAAAAATACAATTTCCAGAGAGCATTCCCTGCCCCTGGCGCGATGCGACCAGGGCACAGAGATGCATATTTTTTCCCAGTTTTGTTGATTCGATCTAAGGCCTTTGGATCTTGGGCCTAAGTCTTCCCATAGGTAAAAACACCTATACTTAGTCATATTTCATCTTCATATCATACAAGACATTCCCCAATACTCTCTCAAACACTTGGATAAATATTTTACCCAAAATTCAATTGCCAAATATCATTCTGGATCTAAGCATTTCATTCAAGCTTCAAGTCTCCATTCAAATCTTCTTCAAGAAAATCTCCAAAGTTTGGGTATTTAGGTTTCAACCATTGGATCCTTTCACTCATGGTGCCTAAGCTTCCTTTTTACATAAATTTCATGTTTCTAAATTGATTTACTTTGAGTCTTACTTACAATGAATTGACTATGAACTATGTTGGGTTTCATAAAACTGTGACTGTTTAAGCATGTTTTGAGCTATGAACCTATGATTTATCTTGAGATTTGATGAGGGGTTTCAATGTCTATTGCATGAGGGTATTACAATTGGTGGGTTGATTTACTTCAAATTTTCTTGCATGATTTCACTCTTGAATTGCATGGTTTTACACTAGCAGTGCACACCCACCAAGTATTTGATAAAATTTTCGATTTAGGGTTCTTGATCTATTGATGATCCATTGCATAACATATGACTTGTATGACTTTATGAAGATGAAAAGATGGTATATATGTGTTGATTTCATGAAAAGTATCCATATTGTTATGAGTTGACCATAACCAATTGTAGGGTTGATACCTCAATCACCATGGATGATAGGGTGTGATAACCATCAACCAATTAAGGGGTTGATACCTCAATCACCTCGGGGTGGTGTGCCATCAACCGATTGCGGGGTTGATACCGCAATCACTTTGGATGGGGGGTGTCATGCCCATTAACCAATTGAGGGGTTGATTCTTCAATCACTTCCAAGGGGTGGTCTACCTTGGATTCTAAGTACTAAGTTTGCTTGGTTTATGATGATGGCCTTTTCCTAAACATGTATTATGTTGCATATAAGCATGTTTTACTTCAAGCATCAGTCATACATGTCATATTATTATTATGCTATCCATTGCTTATGATATTGCATTTTGCATATGTTGTCTATCTCTTGTTGCATTGCATCCTACATACTTAGTACATTCAAACGTACTAATGCATACTTTACGCCTACATGATGTTACCATGTAGGAGCCGGAGCCCCACTTGATCATCCTCCTCCTCCACGTGGCTAGCACGATTTCTCTCAAAGCAAGTTGGTGAGTCCTCAACTCCGAGGACATACTTCTCTTGATTTATGCTATGTATTGACTCTTCATGTATTGGACACTTATAGTTATGAGGGTGAGTCCAAAGATTGTCTTGGCCCCCGCTCCTATATCTGTATTAGAGGTGTTGTTGGAACCCTATGACATTTTAATGTTATACTATTGGCTTGTTATGTTTCTATGGTATCAAAGATGTCCCTTAGCCCCGTATTTTCCCTTTTTCTATCTATTGTTGTTGTATAATTGCTTTTGCGACCAAGGATGTGTAATGGTATGCTAAGAGGCTTGTTTGGGGTCCCTTCGAGTTCCCCATTCGTCGTGTCACGTCTAGACCCTAGGTCTGGGTCGTGACAACAATATGAAATTATAATTTCACTTTTACTTTCCATTTACCTCCTTTTTTTCTCTTATTTCTTTTCTTATTCTTCTTTTTTTATTAATAAGCGGCAAAGATAACTTGCTCAGAGCCAACCAACATGTCTGTTTCAGCTGCTACATGTATGCAGTTGTTGCTTCTAAGTTCTATCCATGGACATTTTCAAAAATTTAGTAATTTTTTTAATCTGTTATATATTTCAAAGTAATATAAAAAAATATTATAAATCACAATAATTAGCAATTTATTGATTTCAACTGGCATTTTCAAAATTTATGTATAGGATATATTTGTCTACATATTCAATTTTATACAAGTTTAAGTGTCTACTTTTGCATACTCAAAGTTAGAAGATATAGATGCCAGTCGAGGCCAAATTAAAGAACACATTTATGCAATACAAAACTTTTGTTAAAACAAAATTTTGTGGAAGTAATAAACACAAAAATTTTTAGTAAGTTTTCAAAATAAAAAATTAATGGAGTAGTGAAAACAGAATATGAAAGAAAAAACGCAAATAATATTGAAAAGAAAGAAAATGTTCGAGTCTATAGAATTCACTGTGTTCCCTAAGGAATTTAATCCTTTCACTGTACTCGTGGTTGTGGATTATTTCCTCCCACGATAAAATAGATATACTTGTTAAAGAAGTTGTCACAGCCCGACCCCGGGGCCGCGACTAGTACCGATTAGGCACTATTATTGATACAAATCCACGTGACGACATAAACAATCCTACAGAAAATCCGGCAGAGTTTCCTCTGTTTTACTGACTAACCCACCTGCAAGGAAACTCAGCCAGCCAGAAGCAGTAAAGCACAACTATATAAATACGCATAATCTACACAAAATAAAGCGGGCCGACAAGGTCACCGTTGCGGTCCCGCCGCCTGATCGAATTCAACTAAAATACAGACTCTCGACAGATATGGCTCTGAAATATACAACCCACACTTGTCCACAGGCCTCTAAATACGATTACAAGGAAACAAAAGAAACTATACAATCAAAAGAACAACAATCAGCACGAACATCCTCA
>JAOTQR010144342.1:0-20089 GCA_025774065.1 Solanum ossicruentum
CAAAAATTATATCCTCGTAGTGCTTAGGCCCAGTGAGGTTTTGTTGTACACTTCTCCATTATAGTGATATTTTGCTCCTTGTCGTCCGTGGACGTAGTCTAATATTTATTGGGTGAACCAAGTTAAATCTGTGTCTCCATTTTATTATCTTGCCCAATTTATTTATACTTTTCAATATCAATCTCGATTCTTATCACGTTTCTGCTATTGCATGTTATTCCCCAACATTAATTATTGTTCAAAGTTAAGGAGGAAGATTGATTTTAAAAACGAAATTAGATTGGAATTCCTATCACTAGAATAAATATGTGATAGCTCGTATGCATCCCCACTAGTCATGTTTTATGGGAGAAGTCCACTTAAACAATTAAAATTATAATTCAACACAACTCTATCATTAAAAATTTAAAATAAAGTCAAAAAATATTTGTAATAATTGATAGATGAGATCTAATCTGTGACACTAAATTACTATCTCTGTTATTTGAAATATTACTTTTTTAAAAGGTTTGATTTTGTGTCATTGTAGTCAAGTTTGATGATTTGGGTATTTTAGAAATTGGGGTTGTTTAAACTATAATTTTTTAGAAAAAGTAATATTGAAAGTTAATAATATTTTATTTTCATGATTAAATATAATTCCAACTTTAATTTTAAATATTTCAATAAAATGAATAATATTTAATTTGTATTGTCAAATAGAATTGGATTAGTAGATGCTAGAAGACAAATTAAACAAGTCGATCAATTGGACACCAAATGAACTCATCAGGTCTCCTAAATAATCGCTCTTAATTGCTTTAATGAACCTTTCAAAATTTCTTGGTTCATTATTTTAAAGCTTTTTGGTTGTTTCTCCTACAAAACTCATTACTGATTCATCTCTCTGAAGAGATATTTATGGCCGAACTGACCATCAATTCCCTTGATGTCTTTTGTTTAGTTATTCATCAACATAAATAATCTTTATGTGCATCTAATAGGGTGACCTTAATAAATAGTGTATTTTTTGTTTTTTCACGTGGTATTTGTGCATATTTTAAAAATAAAGTATTCTGAAAGAAGAAAAAACTATTCTTGCAACGTTAGTTGATTTTGCTAACCGATGCATGAAATATTCAATTATCATTAGCTAATCAATAGATTATAGACAAACTCTACAAATAATACGTTTGGTTTAGGTTCAAATTTATGTTACTTGTATGAATCTATCTTGGAATATAAGTAATTGAAAATATAGTAGGTTGATTAATGCACTAATCATCTTAGACAAAAAGGAGTGTAAGTCACGTATTATGATAGAAGATTAATAGACTAGTAGGAGTACATTGATGTCTGATTTTGTAATTATAGTAAGTTAGTAGGATTAGTCATACTTTATGTCCTGTATTATCATTATCCGTCTTATATTTATTACTTTTATCATTTTTTTTCATTATTAGTCATTTTTCCTTTTTTTTTCTTTTCTTTCCTTTTTTTTCATATCTAGTATCTTCTGTTTATAGAGCTTGATTTTTGAGATGTTTCCCCAGGATTAAACAAGTCTTTTCTAATTACTTAGAGGATACCGGAATCAACGAAATATAATTACTACGAAATAAGCAAGTCGGAAAGGGGGATTATAATAGTAAGCTAAAAACTAAGAAAAGGTATTAGGAGAAAGTGTAGTAACTTTCCTTTTCTTTTTCATTCTTTCTTACTCACTTCTTGTTCTTCACTCACTTCATACTTTCTATCAAGAATGAAGCCCTATTTATACTTGTGAAAACTTGGAGATTAAGTGTGGTTTATGACCTTAAACTTGTCAAGCTTTTGACTTTAAACTTGTCAAATTTTTGGCTTTGAAAGTGCCATGTAAATGGCCTTAAAATGGCCATGCAAATGACCTCAAAATTGCCAAGAATTTTACCTTACATTTGCCATGTAGAAGTTTATGGTAACACAAAATATTTTGAGTGAAATATTATCTTGCACATTATAGGATTTGTTTACATGAAAATATTTTTATATAATCATCAATGGCACATTTTATAATTAAGTAATGACACTTAAAAAGACAGTAAAAATATTTTCTAAATATCCAACAATATTCAATTATCATTAACTAATCAATAGATTATAGATAGACTCTACAAATAATTTATTTTGTTTATGTTCAAATTTATGAAAGTGGTTACCTCTTTATTTGTATGAATCTATGTTTTAATATAAGTAATTGAAAATATAGTAGGTTGATTAATGCACTAACCACTTTAGACAAAAAGGAGTGGAAGTCACGTATTAAAGGTAGAAGACTAATAGGCTAGTAGGGGTATATTGATGTCTGGCTTTGCGATTATAAGGTTAGTAGGATTAGTCATATCTTTATATCATGTATTGCCATTATCCATCTTATATTTGTTACTTTTATCGTATTTATATATTATCATTTACTTTTTATTATTAGTCGTTTTCCTTTTTTTCTTTTCTTTCCTTTTCTCAGTATCTAGTATCTTCTGCTTATGGAGCTTGATTTTTGAGATTGAAGATTTTTCGGAAACAAACTCTCTATCTTTATCAGAGTTTGCGTAGATTTTATTCTCTCCAAACCTCGCTGTTGGGATTCCACTGAAATCTGGATTATATTGTTGTTATTAATGCACTAACCTTGGGATGAAGTTGGGCATATGTATCATCTAGTGTGTAATAGTAGTTAATATAACTAATGAAAATGATAAGAGAATCAACTTCAGTGAAAAGAAGAGCACCAAATATTATTATACTAATCAGAAATTATACATGACATGATCCAACACCTGTAGCACACAGTAGGTACATACAAGTACATATCACTTCAAGTATCTTCATTCAGTCTTCATGGCAATGTGTAAGCTGCAAAAACAGAACAATAACAGTTTTCATTAGTATAAATACACCATATATCCGAACTAAATTGATGAGAATTCAGAACTTACGTCCACATTTATAGCCGATGGGACGATTGGCGAGGTTGCAACGCTTGGGTATGGTTATAGCAACTTCAGGTTTGGCTCCGGAGTTCTTAGCAGTATTTGAGAGCATAACAGCGCACAGACATTTCGGATTCTGTCCCAATTTTTGTATCTGTGAACAACAGCTGCTGGATACGGAAGCATTCTCATCTGATGCTGCTTCCGCGCAAGGGATCAGCTTCATGGCTTCCATATCCGGAGAATTTCTCCCGCATTCACCTGCTCCATTAGCCACTGCAATGCTTAGCAGCACAACAAATCCAACAACACACACCAAGTACTTCATTGTTTCAAAGTTTTCTACAAGTAGTTGTTGCCCCTCTATCATCTTAATTTATATTGAACATATAGTCTATCTAATACTGACACGTGAAATCCACAAAAAGTTGTAGTGGGGGAGGCACTAATTAAAGCATACTCTATTCGGTGCTTTATCAAAAGCCATCATTTGAGATGCATTAACAACTTTAAAAAAACACACCACCTCGAAAAATATTCACACTCCATATATAATAGCCACAATAGTGGCTCAAATGTTCACTCCATTAACATATAAAATACAGTAAACAATTGGACCTCAGTTATCATGCCAACAAAATTGATTGACGATGAGAAAAAAAATCACAAAACATCGCCGTTGCCGGGGATCGAACCCGGGTCACCCGCGTGACAGGCGGGAATACTTACCACTATACTACAACGACTTGTTTGCTGAACAAGTGGTCCGTTCCTTAATATTAGTAATTGTCTTGGTGCATTTGGGTTTCATCTGTACTAATGTGAGAGTTTGTAGCTCAGTTTCTTAATCATGAAGCTGCGGTTGGACTATAATGGTATTAGAATAATGTGCTAGCATAATAAAAAAAAAAAAATACTTACCAGTTGAAAGAGAAATTGACTAATGGGTTAGTGGTTACTTCATAATTTGGATAATTATATGCTCACAAATATACAAATAATATATCTAATGCCTCCCACAAGTGGAATTTGAATATGATAATGTGTTTGTAGTCTGGTAAAGAGGTGAACATTATTCACAATAAATAATAGAATAATTAATGTAAAAATGTTATAATAATAATAATAATAATAATAATTATTATTATTATTAAAAAATTAAAATCACACGCTTTAAAAAATGAAAAGTGTAAATGTTGATTTGCCTAGTTAATTTAGAATTTGATGGGTAAAATTAGAAGTTCTTGGTATTTTACAAATATAATGGAGTAGTATATTTACTAACTAGTCTCCGTAAATGTGTATTGCACGTTTATCTTTTTTTATTATTATAAAATTTCTATATATTTAAAAAATAGAATTATGAAATATGAAGTGCTAAAATAAAATTAATATTTGATTTTATTTATTAAATAAGATCCATAAAAATGGAATAGTGTATATATTTATCATCAAACAAGAAATATGTGAAGCTATTTTTCTTCTTCTTCTTCTTCTTCTTCTTTTTTTTTTTTTTGGTCCTAGGAACACTACTTTAATTTCACATAGGTTCTTTCAAATCTATTCCCATGCCAAGTGTCTGTTGACTGGATGAAAGATTATTAATTCATCTCAAGTATGCATGAAAATTGTTGGTTTGTCATCACAACCAATCCTAAATGGTTACAAAAAGAAATTAATAATGTAAACAACAATCAATAAATTAGTAATTACCGAAATTAATTCATCTCAAGTATGCATGAAAATTGTTGGTTTGTCATCACAACCAATCCTAAATGGTTACAAAAAGAAATTAATAATGTAAACAACAATCAATAAATTAGTAATTACCGAAATTAAATAAAATATAACATTACTATTTTATATGAGAAGTAAAACGGGAAAAGGGAAGGAATCACAAGGAGAGAAATCTCTTATTATTTCTTGTGAAACTTTTATTCAAGCCACAATGAATCATTCTTGATGAAGAGATTTTTCTATAACATAACTTATTTTAATGATTTAGGTGAGAATAAATCCTCAGTCCTAAGAGGAAATAACTTAATATGTAAAGAAGTGTAGCATTTCGTGGGTGGCATAAGATAATATTATATTATTTTAAAATAATATATACATAAAATATGTTATAGCTAATTCTACGGAGAGACCCTAAATCACGTGTCACATATTTTGGTCCTACCTTGAAAGATATATAATGGATCATTTTTTTTATTCATTATTCAAAATAGTATTTTCCTTCAAACAACACTGTCATCTATACGATACTGTATGAAAAGTCAAACAGAAAAATAGCAAAAATTGAGAAAGATATAAAGATTTTTTATATGTGCGCGCGCGGAGAAGAAAATAAAAAGAGTGAATTGAGAGGGGAAAAAAGGATTAGATACTATTTGTGCTTACCTTTGTGAAGTTTATGTGTAAACGTAAATGCCCAAATGCTTACAAGAATGTTGGAAAATTGATATGTCGGTGGTAATTTATAGTATATATATTTATCCATTTACATATAGTTTAAAGTAACGATAATTTGAAATATGTACAGATCTACATGGAAGAGAGAAAGTAAATTAATAAACCATTTAAGATAGCCTTTAAGATTTTACTTTTGAAAAACATTTCATGAAGAAAATAAAAAGTTTAAATTGTTGTTGAAAATATATATGTAATAACCATCATAAATGTAGAAATAACCACAATTTGGTATGCAATAATTGCAAATAAAAAGTAAGGAGAAAATAGAAAAAAAGTTTTAAAAAAAATTGAGGGAAAAAATAGTATTATTATTTATCTTTAGCTATATATGTATATAAAGATTTATAGACTGGAACGGTTACAATTTAATTGGCAACATAATGACTTTTCTGTTAGTACAATCCTTTCATTAGCTGATTTCCATCAGAGTACAGAAAATAACTTATAATGACCTTCCAATGCTTATAAATGATCATTAAGCCATTAAATTAATGACATATGATATCTATTTAATATTTTATTAATTAAATATATTTTATAATTTTATTTAATATAAGAATAAAATGATAATCTAACTTTGCCCTTTGGAGCTTTCTATTTTTAGTTATACATAATAATAATATTATATAATATAATATATGATAATGATAGACTTTAATTTGGTGCAATGAAAAAATGCCTTTTTCACCCCATAGGTGATACTATAATATTATTAGTGATATATATATGTGATAACAACAATAACTGTCTCATGATATAAGATTCCCCTATTATGAAAAATCAGAAAAATCGGGAATGAAACTAAAAGGAAAAATTATTTGAAAAGATGATCTTTAAGACTTAATTACATAAATAATAGTATTTGCTCTTTAAATATTATAAATATAGAAGTTTATTTTGTCGTATACCGTTTTAAATAATCAAAAAAGATAATTATTGTTAATTTGAAAAATGTTACTTTGATTTTTTGAAAATATGATTTATTACTCAATTAGTTTTAAGTATAAATTAAATTCCCGAGCTTAAAACAGAGTCGCCACTTAATTTTTTTTAAGTAAATTAAGAAAACTGATTGGATTTAAAATTCAACAGAAAAGTCTTAAAATTTTCCAAAAGTCACGTAAGAGTTCAATTTCCCTTTTGAGAAGAATTTAATCACTCAAAATGACCGCTAACTTGCTGTTGACCAACGATTAGGAAATTTGACTAACTTTGAAAAAAGATTGATTAAATTTGAAAAATTGGTTAAGTTTAAAGAGTGTTGACTAAATTGAAGAATTGACTGAGTTTGCAAAATGTTAGACCAAATTTAAAAGATATTGACTAAGTTTGCGAAATTAACTAAATTTGAAAAATTGACTAATACTTTAAAAATTGACTAATGTTGAACTATTTTTTGCAAAAGGTTTTTACTAAAATGAATTATGGAATTAGTTCTAACATTAAAAAAATCCTTAAAAATGAAAATCAACATAAGTGAAGATAATATTGGGGAAACAATTAGATTAATAACAATCAAATAATATAAAATAAATATTAGAGTTAGTATCAAATAAATGAAGACAATATTGGAAAAACAATTAGATTCTTAATAATCAAATAATACAAAATAAATGTTAGAGTTAGTATCAAATAACAACAAATAAGGAATAAACTCAAAAAAACAAAAGAAAGCATTTAAATGGTAATTGGGCCAGGCAAGCCCAATCCTTCAACACCCGTCCAATCTAACAATTGGGCCTGCCTTGGCCCTTCTATTTCCCAGCTGCTCCTTGGGCTTGCCCATTTCCTCTGTGATATAAATTTAGTGTATATTTACTGTATATCGGTGTATATTCACTGATTTTGGCCTTCGAAACCTGTATATCAGCTTTCATTCCTGTATATTCCTTAGTCTATGGATTGGGGCTTCCATTCCTGTATATTCCTTATTCTATGGATTTGGGGCTGACTAAAAGAGGGAGGTGGAGCCTCCATGACCCAACAAGGTGCAAACGATAAGAGAGAAGCTCATTTAGGACTCCGAAAATGATTCACATGCAACAAAACAAGTAAATATATAAGTAATATAATTTCAAATGCTTAATCAATTCAAACTAAGATGATTATCTATAAGTATTGGTAACAAGCATGAAGAACAAGACCAGGCATATATAAACGGAAAATGTGAATAAAGGAGTCAACAGTTAACCCCCAAAAAAAAGTCCCAGTGCAATTATTATCAAAGTGATAGCTTGTTCCTGACACTAAACAGAGACTCAACAACATATAACAATAGTAAATTCACTAGATATGTCTAATTCTCAAGCAACTAATCACACATAGATTAAACTAGAGACCAATGCTTACAACAAAACAAGCTGAGAGAATCGAAAATAGTGAAGTGAAGTTTAGGCACTAAACATTAAACAATATCTCACTTTAAAAATATAATCATGCCAAGTCCCGGAAGGGTACCCTAGACGTAACAGGCACTCGAAGACTATTGCTAGTCCCCAAGCGAACCACGTAGTCTCATTGCTTTCCTTCGGTCAAATCAATAGCGAAACTTAACAAAATAAGAGTAAAAATAGTCTATCTGTGGGCTCAAGCTGTTAACTTAATCTATCACGGATGAAATAAGTTATCAAAAGAAAGTCTCAATATAAAGAAAGGAGAGGGAAAGAACCCCCCAACATCAACCATCAACATCTACGTCTATGAAGTCTCTATACTATTGTCTGGGATGGTACCATGACAAGCCATGACTACCAAAAATCAAGTAAAAGACTATCAAGCTAAAGAAAAATAACCATCCTCTGAATGCAGGGGAGAACTCACCACTATCAGGAATTCGAAAAGCTTTGATTCTCAATGGTTGGGTTGCTGAAGTCCTCTGTCAACAAAATCTGCATCATAGAATGATGCAGCGCCAAAGGGGCATTAGTACGTGGAATGTACTGTATGTAAAATGGGCTAAAGTAAATGGAACAAGATAACAATCACTCTTCACTCACTCATCCTCACCTCAAAATAAAGGACAAGACTCTATCACCTCACTTTCCATCAAGACCTCACTATCCATCAAGACATCAAACAATCACATCACATCAGAGTTCTATCATCATGAAACCTATCTGGGAGTTTCTTGGACCTATACCCAGCATCTATAAGTCGGTGATAGTACAATGAAGCGATGTCGTTGTGACATCCGTCCAGTACCTTGCCAGGGTGAAAGGGCGTTTATCAGAGGTTTATAATAATAGTAAGTCCTCTTTTGGGACTAAGGAAACATCTATTCTCACGGTCCAATCCTCTGCTACGCTAGCCACGTAGTTAATGAGTGTGAGTGAAACTCACTCTTACTCATTTTCGATGCTCAATACTCCTCCCAGGACTCAACATGCTTATCAGTCTTTCAATTCATAAAGAATTTCCATCGTTCAACCCTTATGGGCAAATACACTCACCTCATCTCATCATCTATCAACTCAGGGAGAAGGACTATTCTTTCATGTTAAGAATCAACCTTCAATTAACTCCATCAACACTATTTTCAGCTATTTCAATCATCAATACACTCACCTCTGGACACAGACTCAATCAAGAATCACACTTAGACCATCAAGGCTCTAGACATTCCCCCTAAATTCATTATCCAAGTCTTTAATAGAGAATTTATATAGGGCACATTCATAATCACATAATAATGCATATATACAGTAAATTTAAGCAAGATGATCATCAATTTAAGATAATGTATACAAATTAAAGATAAATTTCAAGAATTTCAATTCAAGGCTCCTCAATCATCAACTATCATCCTATTACATGTATGGGGCACATGGAAGAAGCAATTCCATACTCTGGGTAGTCTTTACATATCTGGGATGAAGAATCTTCAAGTTTCTTCCAAGAATTCGGGATTTCTCTGGAAACCCTTACGCTCTCTCTTCTTCTTCTCTTAGAACTTACGTAAAAAACTTAGAAAAAAATATGGGTTTGAAACCTTTTTTCTGCAAAAGATGCTTTAAAATACGCTTTGGGGGTATTAAAATATATTAGGGAGGACAAAATTGCCCTTCCTGAAATAAAAGAAAAAAAGTAAAATTTTGGTATACTGGTGCGCGTTGCGGAGGAGGGGCACATTTGTGTATATTATGAAATTTTTCGGAAACTTCATTCCCGTAAAAAAATATCAACAACTGAAAAAAATATCAAGTATAACTCCGCGCCCTGGTACGTTGTAAAAGAGGCGCGGAGAAGCCACTGTTTTTGCACTTCAAGTGCAATTTCGTAATTCGACTCAGTTTATTTTAAATTAGGTCGAGACCATTTTCTGACTCGATTTTCCCCGCTAATCGCAAATCTGATCTCGAATTTTCCATCAGAGCTTTGAAAGATGCATTGTGTGCACGATGTATTTTAGGGGCGTTTTGGTAATTGTACGAGGTATTACAAATCAAACCACTGGAAACTCTTAATTGAGCTAGACAAATGACCTAGCATGCTAGACTTCCAAAATTTTAAAAGATAGAAAGATAGCCTGAAATAGGTAGGGTAAAGTAGATATGTTTAGAGCTTAGAAACAAGTAGTTGTGACCAAAATCATGGATTTTCTAAGATGAAGATCACCACGAGATAAGGGGATGAAAACACATCAACTGGGAGGCCAAACTTACATAAATCAATAACATAGACTTTCTTTCCTCACTAAATCAACTAGGACCTTACTATGATAGCAACATATGAACAGACTAGCTACTATACTGCAAATTAAACCATTTCTCATGTTTTTAAGAAGCTGACAGAAAATAGACATCATAGGGGAAAACAAATGTATTCTATCTACAACTAATAGAAGGAATGAACATGTAATGAGCAAAACTTAGCAAAATAAGTAAGAGAAAATAATCGTATTCACATAAGATGTACTGCTGCTAGTATTTTCTAAGGGAACAGCCATATTGAAGTAAATAGGCTCAAAAATAGAGAAGCACAAGTTGTTCAGTTTCTCAAATACATCCAACATGAACACAGATAATGTACATTCGACACTCAAACCATCAATGTAAATCAGAAACAGAGAGGCAAACGACCAAAAACCAGCCTTAGAACAGGAAAGAAACTGCAAATTAGATCGACTGATATGAAAAGTGTAACATCAGTTTCATGGCTTCGAGGCCTTTTCATGAAGAACAGGAAAGAAAACATCCCAAATCAAGTATCCAACATCATTTTGTTAAGGATTTAAACTAGCATCGAAGATATGACTGGCAGAACATGAAACCAAGAAAGAAAATGGTTGTTTAAGGCATTGATCAGTTGGAAAACTTGAAATAGACCAAACACAACAAGACCTTAAACAGAAGCAGGAAACTAACATTAAAACAGGGTCTTTAGCTTAAAGATGACCCTGTGACTTCGATACATCTTCACCACAACATCGACTTATCACAATAGGGGTTTCCAGTCAACAAACAAAGTGCAAACAGAAGACCTCGATACAACTTCCATGTTCACATTTGAATACGATGTGTGAAACTTGAATGAAATTGAGGTATTACCTTTGTCGGAGCAGCGACGTTTGAGATGACTACGAGCTTGAAGAAGACTTTCCACCACCAAAGAGCTTCGTCTACACCTTCTTCGACCCTTAACGACTTCTAATTTCTGAAGAAGTCTTCGAAATCAAGTGAAACGGTAGAAATTGGTCTCACCCAAAGGAGAGCTCTCTAAGAGTTTTTCCAAAAAAGAAAAAAAGTTGTGAAATTGATTGAGTTATTTTGTAGGGTTTCCAATCAAGAACGACTGCACCAAATTGTGAGAAAAGGGGATATAAATAGCCCAAGATTAAGGCAAAACGGAGGGAAAATCAGGGCAAAATGGGGAAATTGGGGGTCGATTAGGGCTCTTGAATTCAAAAATTAAATCCCTCATCCTTTGGGAATCATCCACGAGTTCATATCACAACCATCAATTTAAATCGATGACTGTGATATACACCACGTTTTGATTCCCAAAACGGATGAGGTATGAATCAGATAAGGGGAAACGGGAGAGGGACACGTATGTACGGAGTTGTTGGAGGTGAACGTTGGAAGATTCTGGTTTTTGACGTTTTGAGGTGGTGCGACTGGCTTTGGTCACTGGTTTTGCTCATTGAAGAAGAAGGGAAAGGGAGAGAGAGTGTACACGTGAAAGAAAGAAGAGAAAGAGAAACAAGGAATTGGGGGCACGTGGCCTCACGCAGGAGATATATGATATATGATATTCTCAGTGTTCTATATTAATTGAATTTTTAAAATAATGCACATAGATTAAGAAATATATTTTAAGATAAATTTTAATCAAATTTTACATTATTGTCCTTTTATTTATTCTTAAGTTATTAATTAATAAAGATTTAAAATATGAATTAATAATGATAGTAGAAGTTAAGATGACTTTTAGAGTTCCAACATTCATTTTTCCAACAATCACAAATTAATTTTTTTAAAAAGTTTAATTTTATTAAAGGAAAGGGTAATATTAGAAAAAAATTTCAAACATTTATCTTGAAATTTGAACAATTCAAATATTTTGAACACTAAAAAATACTTTAAAAATTCAATTATATTGAGACGGAGGAAGTATAGTGTATGCAAAGATGAATATAAAAGGGAAATTAGGCTGGGTATGTTGCAATATGGGCATAGATTGGTCTGAAAAATAGATTTAATCAGGTTCAAATAGGTTTTGAAAAAGGAGTGAAAGGTTAGGAAAATTTCATTGGAAAATTAGTCATTTCAACTACAAGTATGATCAATTAAAGTGTGATCAATTTGAATCAATTGATTAGTTTGACCATGAGACGAATTTAAATAAATTAATTGAAGAGCTTTTAATATTAATAACTTGAAATAATTAAATTAATTACAAGATAATAACTCCTAAAATAAAATTGAAATATATTTGAGAAAATATTTTGTTTTGTATTTTCAAAAGCTAATTATTTCAAATTGTTAAAACTAAAAGCTCGATGATTAATTTATACTGTAGAGGATAAAAATTGGATGTCAACGGTTATAATCCCTAATTTAATATTGTACATAATCAGTTTACCTTAAATTAAGAGATTCTTTTTAATCTTTGATAAAATATTATAAAAAATATACCAAATATTTTATGGAAAAAAGCTGTCCCAATACATTTTAAGAGATTTTATTATATAAAAATGTCATCAAAAGTATTTATCACAAAATGTCAACATGTAAATACAAACTTGTACAGATTAGGTGGAAATCGAAAAAAATAAATAAATGGGGCAACATTTGTTAATAGAATATTGATCAAGAAAATAAAAAAATTGAAAAAAGGAAACCAAATGTGTGACAAGAAACAAGGTGCAATAAATGCATCTTGGCATGAAAGTGACATTTTCATTAGGAAATGACATTTTTGAATAGTAGAATTAAGTGCCGGTTGCAAAAGTATACAAAAATTAAAGTAAACCCATAGTTGTTCTCTCTTCATTAAATGTTGACAATGATTATGGATAAAAAAAATTAAATTTTGTATATGTCTACACATGTAAAAACCAAATAAGTAAATCTATACCATCTTTTGTTTATGTCTTTTGACATTAAATGGTTACCATAAATGAGAGAAAAGGGCACTGGGAAAGTTCTTTGAGTATGAATTGCGTCTCTATTTTGATCGAATATGATGGTAAATGGGATGCTACATGGTTGTTGCCCTCTTGAATATTTTTTTTATTAGACATGAAAAATTCATTTTTCGTTTAACGATGTATTAAATGTGTGCATATTTTCTTTTATAGATGATAATGCATAATAATAATTTATTTTCGTATGAAAAGTGCCATATACTGATTTGAGTATGTATCATATTAAACATGAATAGGAAAAAATTTAAGCAATGTTAAACAATTTACATGAAAATTGAAAATATGTATGATGACTAGATAAAATACTAACAAAAAATGTGAAAATGTACTCTATCAATAGTGTTTGTGTTATGTGTCCGTTTGTTTGTATTAAGTATGGGCATAACATTGGTATGTTATCGTGTTTTCTAATGAATAGTTTCATTGTTTTTCTGGTTTAATTTAAGGTGATAAGTTCGTATATATACAGATCGATATGTGGGTTATAAGATTGAAGGGGTTTTATTCGACAAAAGAAGTGGATTCGAATGATTGGTCGAAACTATTGTTACACAGTTAGATGTTGACAAAATGATGACAGAAATGGTGCTAGAATATAAGGATAACAATGAGTAACCACCATTGTGAATCCATAACAATATGGGGGTGTATGTGTATTTGGACCAAACAAATTGCAACATGGACTTCTTCTCAAAGTATTCGCTGTGTGTAACATGTGTTGATAGATACGTGAAAATAACGTTAAGTGAAGCTATTGTGCATGATAGACCGAATTCAGTATAATAAGAAATACAATGTGTTTACTTGAGAGTGATACAGAGATCAATTAGAGTAATGATGATTTTCAAATTATAAACACACAAAACGATGAAGTCGTAATGAATCAAGTCTACAAAAACAAGAGCATTCTTGTAGATGTGATGAGACGGTATGCATTGTTGAAGAGATTTGAATTCATTGTTATAAGATCAAGTCATAGAAGGTATGTTATGCTAATTATAGATTTAATATTAGTACAATATTTGGTATGCTCATTTGAGGTTTGTGGATGTTCTGTAGATTGTATGAGATGGGATTGTCCCTTTTTTATTAAGG
Organism: Solanum ossicruentum; assembly: GCA_025774065.1. NCBI lineage: Eukaryota > Viridiplantae > Streptophyta > Magnoliopsida > Solanales > Solanaceae > Solanum > Solanum ossicruentum. Next base: position 14,164 of record JAOTQR010144342.1, read on the forward strand.
CATTAGGGTATATTCAGTAGTTTGATTAAAACTACGTTATTAGAGTGATTGTGTTGTTGTTGCCTAATTGGATGTTCATTGACTTAAAGCAAGGAATAAAAGATGATAATTTGGGTGATAGCGATGAATATGGTGTTTAATCACCAATTGTGGACATTGAAGTCGAAAAATATAATTTGTTTGCTTTGTTTGGTTTGAAACTATGTTACAAAGGTTTGTTTGTGTTGAGAGTGTGAATGTATAACAAATAAATAGGACTTTTGTAAAAAGTTTGTTATTATGTTGGTTATAATGTTGTCTTCTTGGGTGATCATTGTTACATAGTTGGCGATTACCGTTATAAGAATGTTTGATTGTTTCGCAGTTATAACTTGAAGTGCCCCACTGATGGTTGCATGTGGTTGTTAAAATCTTCGTGTATGCGCACTTCCAAAATGTTCAAGATTCGTAAATTTTGTGATATACACACTTGCCTAGTAAAGGGGAGGCTAATGTCTAAACAACAACTTAAAAGTGGTGTGCTTGGGGCAATATTATTAGACAAATGCAGTGATCCCAAAAAAATTATACACCAATAGAGATCCGTAAGGACATGAAGAGACAGCATGGAATTACATTGATTTACATGCAAGCTTAGAGAGCGAAGCAAAAGACGTTTAGTGGCTTTGAGGAGATCCAACTATGTCTTACGGGAAAATATCAATATATTTATAAATATTTGAAAAAACATATTCAAGAAGTATTGTCGATTTGAAAAGGACGGAGGATGGACATTTTCTCTATACTTTCATTGCCCTAGAGTCATGCATTAAAGGTTAGGAATATTGTCGACTAATTGTCGTGATTGATGCTACACATGTAAGATCACCCTTCGAAGATACAATGTTGATTGCTAGCACTTTGGATCCAGGGGGTAAGTAAGAACTTCAAACATCATATGACAATTTCGTGTCTTGTTATCTTTATTAAATACTGGTATCTAATATTGTAGGTTATATACTGTCTCTAGTATACAGTGTGGTGGATCCGAAAAATGATAAATCATGAAATTGGTTCCTGCAATGTTTCAAGTTGGCCTACGTTGATAGGCACGGTATGTGCTTTGTTTCGGATAGAAACAAAAGCATTTGGAATGTCGTTGCATCAGTTTTTCCTGGGTTCTCACACTACGCTTACATATATCATTTGTAGACAAATTTGTTAAAGAGGACCCACAATAATACCAAGGAGGTGAGAAAGTTATCTTTTTTACTTAGCTAAGGCATACACAATTGAGGAATTTGACGAGTTGCTCAGTTAGCTGAAGGAGATAAGTCTAAGATGTCATGCCTATTTAGAGGAGACTGATTTTGAGAAGTGGTCGCATGCACACTCAACTACCAAGAGGATACAAACACTAACAAGCAATATTACCGAGTCAATTAACAATGCCATTTTGCCTGGTCATAAGCTCTCTGTGGTACCTATGCTAGAGTACATGTAAAAGACGATCGAAATGTTGAATGAGAAATACAACGAAGAAGGAAGAGGAACTACCACAACTTTGACAAATAAATACAATAAAATATTATTGGAGAATGAGAAATTGTCGCATCGAATGACTGTATGGTTCTATTTTTCCAAAATAAATAGTGGACTTAACAATGTAATATGGATAAAGATGATATTAACACAAACAATATTATTGATGGTCGAAATATTTCTTTTTAGCTTTCTTGAGGTACAAGTGAGGGCTTCAACAAAATATCTCCTCACTGTTACAAATGAAGCAAAAAGATTCATTGTTTGCTTGCACACAAAGATGTGTTCTTTTGGGAGGTTTCAACATGATGAAATCTCCCATGCGCATGCAGTTGCGACTATTGCATACAAGAATAAATATACCGAGGACTATTGCTTTTTATACTACAATAGTAAAAATTTTCAAGATGCATATGCAATATCAATAAAGTCGCTGTCTTGTGAAAGCAGTTGGAATATTCCGGATAAAGTGTTTGATGGGACAGTGGTGCCACCAAATGTGAAAAGGGCACCAAGAAGACCATATAATTATGATCGCAAAAAGGGTTGTACGGAAGTGAAATTTAAAAGAAGCAAAAATAATATGTAGTAAATGTGGATTAGCAGGACATAACAGAAAGAGTTGCACACATTCTAGGGGAAAAAATCGATGGATTGATTTTTGTTGAATATTTTGTGTCAATAATGGGAGTTGTTTTGGGACATTGCTGGGGATTTTTTATTGAACTTTGCAAGGGATGGCTACTGGTTGATTTAATTTATGGTACTTAGTTTGTAATTTCTTTCTCAAAACATTAGTAAAAATATTTTGATGGACCTTGAAATATAATGGTAATGTTGAATTGTATGTTCAATTGTAGTTGAATTTAAATTTTATTCTATTTATCAAAAAAAAAAAAGAAGAGGTAGACTTGGTTGAAAGATCGGGAAAAAAATGAAATAAATTGAGGTGAATGTAGAACCAAGATTAAACAATATATTGATGAAGTGAGATGGACGTTGATAAAGATAGAGTTAGGATTAAACATGGATAAGTATTATATGATTTTACTTTTGTCATTGGATTGGTTGAAACAAGGTGAAAGATTTAATCGTTCACCTCTAAATTATTGTGTTACGATAAAGTGACTAATTTAATGAAAATAGAAACATATTTTGTAAAAAATTAATGAACGAATTTGCAAATATATGAAGAGTCAAATTTACAAGGCAAAATTGCTTTCAAACTCAACCAAAAAAAAAAAAAGAGCAACAAACATTCATTTACCAAAAAAGATTCATAATTATACAACAATACAAGCAAGAAAAAACCATAAAGTTATAAGTATGGCAGCGTTTAAAATGACTCCAAGTTGATTTAAAATGAGAAAATAAGTGGAACCATTATTTATTATTTGATTGAAGGCGAAGGTTGGTTTGAAGATCATAAAATAAAAAATAAGACCATTACAATGCAATTACCCATTAAAAATCAATATATTAAGATGAATACAACCAAAAATAGATAAAAAATCCTTATAGGTATGGGAGATTTTTAAAAATAAGTTGAAGTTGGTTTAAAGTAGGAAAACATGCGCAACAATTACATGAAATTTGATTGAAAGTTTGTTAAATAATTTTACCATCTTAATAACATTCATTCAACCAAAAAATGTGTTGCCACATCCGAACAATTAAGTAATTAAAAAATAATCAACAATAGATGAAATTCCTATAAATTACAGGTGAGATGTGTAAAAACTAAACAAATCGCCAGACATATTAAGCAATAATGTGAAGACAAATTAAGCAATAATGTGCAGACAAATTGGCAAGTCGAACTTTGCTTCATAATAGTGTTGGTTTTAAAAAAACAATAACATATATACAGTTGAGTAAGCAAAAAAAGGAGTACCTATTAATAAAGATGACTAAAAAATTTAAAATATGTTGACCCAAATAGATAAAATGTCAACATTTACATACTGATATAGAAACATAATAGATGTCTAATTCTTCTTTGTAGGGACAAACTTTGAGCCATCCACGCTGTCACTATCTGTACTATACTCGCTATCAAGTTTCGGAGCCCCGACTCATCTAATGACCTTTCTCGTGATTTCACTTTCGCTAACTGTTTTTTCATCAATGTTTTGTGTTTCATACTCCCAAAGTAGTGTCTCGTACCTCAAGCGAAAGAGATACAGCCTATAAAACAATCCAGGATATCTATCTGCCCTTAGGAGTGGTATTCAGCAAATGCACACGTGTATAGACCACAATTATTATAAAAATAAAAAAACATAGAAAGTGTAATAATTGTTATGAATATAAAAAATAAACAAATGTAAAGGGCAACAACCAACATGTATCACAAAAAAATAAGGACAATGAAAAGAAAGCAGCAGCAACAAAAAATAGAAAGAAGCTACTGTCAACAGTGAAAGTGACATTCCCCTTACGAAAAAGAAAGAAAGAATCAGATACATTACCCAAAAAAATTAAACTCATGTCGTCAAAAAAATAAAATCAAAGAAGAATAAGCAAGAAATAACACGATTAATACAGAGGAAAAATTAAGACCGACAAATAGCCAACAAAGAGCACAACAGCTCGTCCTGGGTAGAATAGTAACAACTGTCAAGTGATTAAAAATGAAGACAATTCGCAACATAATTATGCTAACAAATTAAACAAGCTAAAAAAAGAAACTTAAAACTGCAATAGGGGAAAAAAACTTACTTTGAATCGTCACGTTATTGGGAAATATCATCGTCAATGACATAAGCTAGAGGATCCCCCAGAACTCGATCCATAGATGCCAACTTTTTCTCCCAATTGATATCAGTCCGTTTGCCATAGAAACCAATGGTAATGAAAGACAAAAGAATAATCTCTGCAAGTTTCCTCACCATATCATTTACAGCAGCAAAGTGCGTCGACCCAACTTCAGACAGTGAGTAATACACAATAATACATAAACTTTTTATGTTGATCACACCCAAAATCAAATGACACAGGTCGGATATGTTGATGGGTATGCAAATATAATCGACAACCTCCCATAGGGTATTCACCTGTATTTTACATCCACGAATGTATTGAGCAATCTCGTGGTCAGTGCTAATGACTCGATTATCTTTCATGCTCTTCAATCAACAATTGTGAATTTGTTCAACGTAGTGTATGAAAAGGGAGTCCATAAAAGTAACTCTAGTATTATTACCAGGTCCATATTTCATTTTTTTCTTAAGGTAATACACTATAATATCAACATGCTGCATTGAACAAAATTAGTTAGATTATTGCAATATGACTTGTCAGAATTATCTTTAAAAAAATAAATAACAAATTATTAGATATATATTTTATTTATCGAATCTCCCCATGATCGTCCAATTGTGACCAAATTGTAGAACCAGTCCATCAGTCCTACTCTATCTACCCCAAAGTCAAACAAGGGATTTATCTTGTTCAATGTAAGAGTAAATGCATTTTGTTTCCTACAGGAAACGGAGAAAGTGTTTAGTGAAATATATAAATAATAATAATAATAAAATTAAAAAGAAATAGCAAAATTGACAATTATCGTTCACGTTTCTTTGACAACTTTTGCTCAATCCACAACTGAAATGAGTCAATTAGGTCCGCAGCAACTTCAAAATTAGCATATGAATCAAAACAAGTGCTTCCTTTTGAATGTTGCGGGCCATTGGGTCAGCTGTCTCGCTATGGTTAGTCTATGGAGATTGTACATGCTTTCCAGGTGCCTTAGCTCTAGGTTCTTGCACAGTTGAAAAATATGGCATCCTACTCTACATAATGATTAGCTGAGATACCCTTAAATCTAGTAAATCAAATTCGTCAAAAGTCGGCATGTTATGAATAACACTTCGCGCTTCTCCTGTAAGTTAAAGAAAAATATTACAAAGTACCTAAAATAAATTAAACAATCATATAAATTTATTAATAAATAAATTCGGTTATAAAGACTTGTCATCATCCGATAACGTTGCATCATGGATAGACTGTTCGTCGTATTGGCACAACATGATTCAACTTCATGGTGTACATCGTCCTATTTACACGACACTTGAAAAAATAATTAACAATGCTGCTCAACTCAAGGAAAACAACCTAGTATAGGAAAAAATAAATCAACCAATTAACTGACAAAAAAATACCCAACATAGACTGACATATAAAAGCTAATATAAAAATATTAAAAAATAAAGTAAATAATAACTCTACAGATTTAATTGAACGAATTAAAATAATAGATAAAAGATTAAAAAGTAAATGCTACACATAGACAAACAATATGCTACACATAAAAGAATTAAAAGTCTTCCAAATAAGAAAGTGAGAGGGATTGCGGGGGGGGGGGGGGGGGGGGGGGGGGGGGGGGGGGGGGGGGGGGGGGAAA
>JAOTQR010144373.1:0-20083 GCA_025774065.1 Solanum ossicruentum
AAATTCAAATTACACGACATCCACAACAAATTTTTCCAATTGGATAGTTATCCTTAATTTAAAGAAATACGGGGTCTGACATGTTTATATGTATTATTGACTGATTTCATGCTCAAGCTATATAATTTTCCTTGTTAAAGACTACAATAATGAGCTTAGGGTGATGTTTAGGGCCTTGACTATTTATGGATGTGTTGATTGTTGTGGTATGAGTCTTGAGATGAGTATTGTCAGGGGCAGATTCAGGAAGAGCTAAGGGGTGTCATGTGACATGGCTTCGTCGGAAAAATTTACTAAATGTACATAATGTATATATTAAAAATAAAATATTAAAGATTAAAATAATTTAAAGAACACTGCTTATAACAAGTAGCTTCTAGCTCGTGTGGTTAAGGTGATTGTAGAGGGGCCCAACATCTTGAGTTTGATTCCCCATGTTTTTTTTTCATTCCTTTTTTTCCCTCTTAAAATGTGTGTTTTTTTCTCCTTATTTTCCACGCTTAAATCACTTTTTTTTCTTTTATTTATTTCTCTTAAAGTTTAATCTTAAAATGTGCAATTTTTTTCTTCTTTTTTTTCTGTCTTAATGATTTTTCGTCTTAAAATGTAAATATATGATCTTAGTTTAAATTTAATGAAGTGGTATTATTCTAAAAAAGATTCTTCTCAATGAAATTGATTAAGTCTAATTTATGAAATCGAATAGATAACGAACTTTTGAGTGGTTGTTTGGTGTCTTATATTGAAAAGGAAGTATTTTGTAATGTTTCTAATGAGGATATTATGTATACATTTAAAACATGAAACCTCATTGGGTTTATAATATATTACTATAGTGATAAGAGTTATCCAACAAATTAGTCATCTAAATTTATTTTTAATAAAAGGCCTATAATATTTTTCATATATTTTATAAACTGTTAGTCATTTATTTGCAAGTATTATTATAAAGATTTGAGTAATTTAATTTAAAATTTTAAAATGCTATTTAATATAAAGGGTAGACAATTATTTTTTTAATTTATGATTTTATCTAGATTTTATATTATTTAAGAAAAATATATTTAATAAAATTTACTATTAATGTGGTCTTAAATTTTTGGAGGTCTAAAGCAAATGTTCATTAATTTTACTCTTGAGCTATTTTTGTCATTTAAATGGTGACACCACTTAGCAAAAATCGTGCGTACGCCATTGAGTACTATGATGGCTAAAGTAGATGGAGTTGTTATTCTTGAGGTTTAAATGAGATTGAGATAGAGTTTGAGAGGAAGAATTTATTTCTTGAGTTGATAGAATGATAGATGAGATGAGGTCTCTGCCTAAGAGGGGGGTTGGTTGTATAACCAGCCTGACATTGATAGACTTTTATGAGCATATTCAGTCCTTGAAAGAGTATTAGCACCTAAATGGGTAAGAGTGAGTGCCAATCGCACTCATTAACTATGCGACCAGCGAAGGAGAGGATCGGATCTTGAAAGCGGATGCTTCCTGTACCCTGCAAAGGGTTTGACAGACTTTTTTTGGGATCCCCGATAGACTCGTTCTTTACCCCAGAAAGTTACTGAACAGATGTGGCAAGAATATCTCTTTGTTGTATCACCACCAGCTCATTGGTGTTGATTTTCGGTTGTAGAAACTCCTAGATAGGTTTCCTGATGATAGTACTCTGACATTGATGTGATAGTGTGATGTCTCGATTGGATAGTGATGTGATAGAGACCATTTCTTACTCTGAGTTGAGGACGAGTGATAGGTGAGCTATTGATGTTGTATATTAATTACTTTAGTCGGTTTTACATACAATATGTCATGCCCTGGGAGGGTACCCTAAACGTAATCGATACTTAGAGACTGCTGCTAGACCCCAAGCGAACCACTTGGCCTCATCACATTCATTCATTCATATATTCTACAATTAGCGAAAGACATAAGAAAGTAAATGGACACATCTCATCTAATTTGAAAATAATATCATAAAAGGAAAGGTTAGTAGAAAGAAACTAGCTCAATAAGTCTTAACATAAACATTCAACTCTAGTCTATGAATCCTCTATCACTATCAAGTGGTGCCATTGAAAGACCCATAGCTACCTCAATGAAAATAAAGATAATAAGTGTCTAACTCCAAAGCAAGATGAAATAAATATAATGAATTCTCCGAGGCAAGGGAGGCTCACCAATCAATTGAACGTCTTAAATCCTCAACGAAGCGCCTGTTGATGATCTTCAAATCTTGTATCTACATCACAAAATGATGCAGTCCCAGAGGGGGACGTCATTACGTGGAATGTACTTGTATGTAAAATAACTGAATGAAACCGAAACCGATAGAATAATATAGAAACAACAATCAGCATCAAGAATAGTAAAAATCATCATGTCAAATGTCTATCTAAAGCAAGAATAAAGAGTAGACAAGCGACCCAACAACCAATCAACTCATCAATCAAATCAAACTCATCTCAGAAAGACTCATCTTAGAAGGACTCATCTTGTCTCAACTCCTCTCATCTCATATCGACTCATATTACTCAGTTTCAAAACTTTCTAGGAGTTTCTATTAACTGACAATAACCTCTTATGAGCTAGAGGTTGTACAATAATCACGCTGATATTGCCACAACCATCCCTTACTTTCCAGGTAAGGGATGAATATGATCCACAAGGATTCTAAACTCAGCTATCCTCTATTGATTTCAGGGATGTAAACTCGAGAGGGGACCATGACATGTAATGGTTCAATCCTCTTCTACGCTGGGCCGAAGTCGGTAATGAGTGCAAGTTGGACTCACTCTTACTCATTTTGGTACTTGATACTTCTCCCAAGATTTAACGCTCGTAAGACTCCTCCTCACCATCTCAAGTAGCCTCATGGAGGCACTCATCGTCTCAATTGGTCTCATAAAGACTCTCATCATCTCATTAACTCAAACTTAAAGGTCCTCTATTATTTCAAAGATGTTAACTCATGTCAATAAACTCAATTCTCATTTAAGAACTCAAGGACTCAGATCATCAATTCGAAGAAGTCATTTAGACAGAACATCAAGAACTAAATTATGAAGACTCATAGGATCATCAAGATCAAATAACTCAACCTCATACTCACATCAAGATTTCCATTAACATACTTACGTCAAGGCTTGAGACTCCGTCCCTAGGTTCATTCATGCATGCTTTCAAAAGTTAACATATAGGATTTATACAATATCTCATTTAAAGTATTCAATTCAAGAAAACAAGTTTATGATGGTCATCAACATATGATAATACATGTAATAGATACAATTTTCAAGAAAATAACAAAGAAAGTATTTCAACAAACATATATGTTGACTCCATGGACTCTCAAGTTATCTATGACCATCTATGGAGCACATGAGAGAACAACCCCATGCTTTCTTTTAGTCTTACATACCTAAAAATTTGGCATTACCATCAAAATTTGATGAATACTAGCTTTCTTGGAGAAAATCCTCGATCTCAGTAGTTCTTTTAGAGAGGAAGAACTTTGAAAGACATTATTTAAAGAGCTTCTCTTTGACTCTTAAATCCTTGATTTAGAATCTTTAGAGTTCTTGATGAATAACCTTGATTCTTGAAGAAAAAGAATCAATGAATCCTTTCTTGGGATTCTTGAATTCGTTTTCTTGAAATCCTAGGTTATGATTTAAGATTCTATTATAGATTAATGAATAGATGAAGAAATTTGGGTTGGATAGATTGAAATTTATGAAGAGTAACTCAGCTTGAGGATTAATCTTAAAAGCTACTCCTAACTTGATGACTTTCTTAATGATTCTTGAGCGTTTATGTTTAGGAGTGAAGGAGAGGGTTTTGATTATGAAAAAAACTGATGTTTTATGCTTTTTGGGACCTTACATAGACCCCGAAAGGATTTAGAATAAAAGTAACCTCAAAATAAAAATAATAAAATTTCATTTATCTCATCTAGAAAGGGTGCACGTCGGGTTCGCGATGTAGAGCCATCGTGCACCTTCAGACAGCTATGCGGGCCTTCACCAAAATGGTCATAACTTTCTACTCTAAACTCGGATTAAGGCAAAATTAAATATTTTGGAAAGCTAATTCCAATACCTTCGATTTGATATAAAATGATTCACCTAATTCATTATAATTTAGGATATATGGGCATTTGAAATTGACCCTTCTATCGACTTATACAAAACTTTAGTTGCTAAAAATTCTTTGGACCTGGCTTGATGTAAAAGATCTCTTATATTCGTTTATTGAACTTAAGAGGGGTTGGAAATGGACGAAAAAACCCTCAAATTAAATAAAAAATTTCACTTTGGAATCTAATTCTGGTCGAAAAATTTGAAAGAAACATAAGTGTGCATCCGTTGCGGCTCTATGGCACATCCACACTGGAATTCGATTTCGGGTCAAAAAATTATTTTTCAATTCGGTTGCTCAAAAATTTGAACGAGACCATTTTACCACTTAGTTTTCCATGATGATTGCATATTTGGTCTCAGAATCACAAAGAGAGCATGGAAAGACGCATTATGCGCATGATTCCATTCTAGAGATATTTCGACAATTTTATCAGTGTCACATCATCTCCCCTTGGGATCATTCATCCTTGAATGATGAGTAAAGGTGGAAAAAAAGACACGAATATACTTAAAACTCATCTCAACTTTCACATCTTTCAGTTAGTCTTTCGATCCTCATCACTCTCAACAGTCTTTATTCAAGCTCAAGAATAGTCAATCCACTCAAGAATATGAACATCAATTAAGTCATGGGTAAGAATGTTAACTTCAATATTCTCATCATTAGGCACGGATAATGACCATGTTTCTTCTCATTAATCACTCAACAAATCATATTATTGCCTTATTCGGTCGATTACAAATCACTCAGAATAGACAAATCGATTCAGATTAAGAGTAGAGATATTCTCTCTGACATTTTCAGACTCAAGCAAAAATGGAATGTCAAAACTCAATCATTCAAATCATTTAAACACTTAGACAATCAACCCTTAGAACTCAGGAAGGAAAACATCAACTCTAAGCGAGAATGGGACCATCGATATATAAGACTCTATGTGCAACTCTCAAGCTTAGCACCTCATCTCAATTTGTGCTCCCTTTCACGATGCTCTACACCATCAACTTAAGCTCGTTGCTTCTATTCAACTCTCTACCTATCCACATCCTCTTATTCCATTCAAGCCAACTTCTAAGCCTCAAGATGCTACCCTTAAGACAATCATATTCATATAAAGCTAATCCTCAATACTTAGGTCTATACTTCTATTGGGGCTTTTATTGAAAGATCACTAGTCATTTTCACTACTTCACTATCATGAAGTCTTCGATAGTTTGTCATCATTACTCGCATAACAATAACCACGAATTCAAGACTATCACTCTAACCACTTCAACTCTGTCTTAGAATTTTCAAGCCTACTTAGCACTTTTACCTCCACTATTCAATGAGCTTCCACTCAAAGACACACCATCATACTTTCAACTACCTATTGCGTATCATAAGATCTCATATCTCTCCTCCTATCTCTACCCCCACATGACATAAGTACATAACTAATGTTGCAGTAAGGATTCGTTTACTCCTCGTAGTCTACCCTCATTCTCCATCTAGTACTATCAACATCACTATTAGGGCCTAGAGGATCTCGTCATCTCTCCTTCTGGCAAAGCCCCAACAACTACTCCTCTAGTATAAGCACGATTCTACATCTCAAATTACTCAATCTCATACTTGCAGCAATATTTTCATCAACATACTCACGTCAAGGCTCTAGACTCCATCCCTAGGTTCATTGATGCACGCTTTCAAAATATAACATATAGGATTTACATAATATCTCATGAAAAGTGTTCAATTCAAGAAAATAAGTTTATGCTGATCATCAACATATGATAATATATGTAATAGATAAAATTTTCAAGAAAATAATCAAGAAAGTATTTCAATAAACATATATGGGGACTCATGGACTCTCGACTCATCTATGACCATCTATGGAGCACATGGGAGAACAATATCATGCTTTCATTTAGAATTATCTACCTTGAAAGTTGATATTACCATCAAAATTTGATGAATACTAGCTTTCTTCGAGAAAATCCTTGATCTCGATAGTTCTTTTCGATTTGAAGAACTTTGAAAGACATTGTTTGAAGAGCTTCTCTTTGACTTTTAATCTTTGATTTAGAATCTTTAGAGTTCTTGATGAAGAACCCTTATTCTGAAGAAGAAGAATCAATAAATCCTTTCTTGGGATTCTTGAATTCTTTTACTTGAAATCCTAGGTTATGATTTAAGATTCTATTAAAGATACATGAATAGATGAAAAAAATTTTGGTTGGATAGATTGCAATTTATGAAGAATAACTCAACTTTAAGATAAATCTTGAAAGATAATCTAACATGATGACTTTCTTGATGATTCTTGAGAGTTTATATTTAGGAGTGAAGGAGAGGGTTTTGATTATGAAAACTGTCGTTTTATGCATTTTGGAACCTTATATAGACCCCAAAGGTTTCAGTATAAAAGATCCCTCAAAATAAAAAGAAAAAACATCATTTATCTCATCCAAAAAGGGTCCGCGTTGGGTCTGCGACGCGGAGCCATCACGCACCTTCATACAACTCTACAAGCCTTCACTAATATGGTCATAACTTTCTAATCCGAAATTGGATTAATGCATAATTAAATATGTTTGAAAGATAGTTCAAATACCTTTAATTTGATATATTATGGTTCACATAACTAATTAAACATTAGGAGATATGGTCAGTTGAAGTTGACCCTTTTATCCACTCATACGAAAACTTAGTTGCTAGAAATGTTTTGGACCTGGCTTGATGTAAAAGATCTATTAAAGTCGTTTATTGAACTTAACAGGGGTTGGGAATGGACCAGAACACAACTCAAATAAAATAAAAAATTTCACTTTGGAATCTAATCTCCATCGATAAAATTTGCAAGAAACATAAGTGTGCATCTGCGACAGGTTTGCATCGCGGCTCTGTCATGCATCCACACTAGAATTCGTTTTTGGATCAAAAAATTATTTTTCGATCCAGTTGCTCTAAAATTTCAATGAGACCATTTTCTTGCTCAATTTTTCATGCTAATTGAATATCTGATCTCGGATCTGCATACGTAGTATGGAAAGATGCGTTATAGACACGATTCCATTCTAGTGGTATTATAGTAATTTTACTTTACATCATCTCCCCCTTGGGATCATTCGTCCTCGAATGATTAGTAAACGTGGATATCAAGACACTAATAGACTCAAAACTCATCTCAACATTCACATCTATCGGTCAGTCTTCTGACTCCTCATTACTCTCAACAATCTCTATTCAGGCTCAAGAAGTGTCAATCGACTCAAGAATAGGAACATCAATTAAGTCAAGGCTAAGAATGTTACCTTCAACATTCTCATAATTAGGCATGAATAATGATCAAGACTCTTCTCATCAATCACTCAACAAATCAAACTATTAGCGCGTTTAGTCAATCACAAATCACTCAGAATAGATAAATCAATTTAGATCAAGAGTAGAGATATTCTTTGAGGCCTTTTTCTCCTTAAGCACGAATGGAACATTGAAACACAATAAATTCAAATCATTTAAACACTTCGATAAAGCCCTTCGAACTCAGGAAGGAAAATATCAACTCTAGTGGAGAATGGGACCATCGATACATAAGACTCTATGTACAACTCTCAACCTTAGCAGCTCATCTCAATTGTGCTCCCTTTTGATGACGCTCTACTCCATCAACTTAAGCTCATAGCTCCTATTCAACTCTCTACCTATCCACATCCTCTTTTCCATTCAAGCCTACTTCTAAGCCTCAAGGTGCTACCCTTAAGACAATCATATTCATACAAAGCTAATCCTCAATACTTAGATCTATACTTCTATAGGGGCTTTCATTAAAACATCACTAGTCCTTTTCACTACTTCAGTATCACGAAGTCTTCGATAGTCTGTCATCAATACTTGCATAATAATAACCACACATTCAAGCCGATCACTCTAACCACTTCAACTCTATCTTAGAATTTTCAAGCCTACTTAACACTTCTACCTCCACCATTCAATGAGCTTCCACTCAAAGACACACCATCATACTCTCACCTACCTATTGCACATCATAAGATCGAATCTCTCTTCTCCTCCCTATCTCTACCCCCACATGACATAATTACAACACCAATGTTGCAGAAAAGATTCATTTACTCCTCCGAATCTACCCTCATTCTCCATCTAGTACTATCAACATCACTATTAGGGCCTAGAGGAACTCGTCATCTCCCCTTCTGGCAAAGCCCCAACCACTACTCTTGCACAATAAGCACCATTCTACTTCTCAAACTTGACACATTACATCCTACCATCAATAGTAGCATAATGCACCAAAGGTCAGGGCACGAATAAGATAATGTCAGAATGGAGAACTTTCACCCGCTCTCATCAATCATACTAATCTACTATCATCGACATTTCTATCAAGACATAGGAAGACAAGATCACTTAAAGAACTTGGAACGACGATCATTAGCACGATTCAATCAAGAAATCTTATTTGAGAACATTCATAATGAAGTACAACCTCTCTCGTATGTCAAGACTCATTCTGAGTTCACAACATTATACGTAGGGTAAAACTCAGGTCACTTCTCCCTCAGCATAACATTGGAAGCACTTAGATCCATGGGGAAAGATGAAAGTTAATGAATCACTTCATCGCTTTTCAACCTCACAATTCATCATGAATAACAATCAATAAGTGGTATATGGGACTAGGCCATGGGCCTGACAGTCATATACAGACGGGAGTAAAGCATCACCTCAATGGAAGAATAAGGAACGTATGATATGACAAGAAAACTGATGTCTTATCTTGACCAACCCATCTCTATCAAACTCAAGATCTACTTTAGTTTTTCAGTCACCATCTCCCCCTTAGCTCAATGGTCATCTCTTCAGTTTTGCGAATCAAATCCCTCTACTACGCTATAGGCATATACCTCTACACGATTGAGGAATCACTATTCAAAAGAATAGGCGTCTTAAACTCTTCTATCATTTTATAGTCGCACAAATAAATTAGCCACTAAGACTCTCTTCAAAGATACCACTCTCAGTTTCCTCTTGTCTCAATGGAAATCTCTCTCTATATTTGCTACATTTAATGACATACATAACCACTTCCGATAACTCTTACCATCTAACCTCTTCTTTTCATGGTAATGCTCAACTTCTGTGGTCTCACAAACTAATTTGTATGAACTTAGACTATAAGGGACAAACACATCATCGTCTATCAATACATCCCAATCAACTTAGTTGCTCGGGATGACAAGGAATGCTTACATCAGCCTACTCTACATTGACAACTCAAATATACTATCTTCATTCTTATAACATTTGTAAGTCAGAGCTTCACACATCTTTACATAATCATGGATACATATCTCAAGTCTCTTCTTATATATTGAGCTATCCTCGTTTCACTCGTCTTACCTAAGGGGAACTTGTATTCCGCCCATTACATCACTTTCATTACAACTCAGTACTACTCACACATATATTATACCTCATTACCTGACTAAGCTCATAACTCGATGAGCCTCATGAACTCTCACTTAAAAAAATCATTGGCCTAATTGAGATCTATCACATTGAAAACACTCTTTCCCCCTATTCAACATCCATACTTCACCCTCAACAGTGTGGATATTACAACACCTCGGCATAAACTCCCTTCTGGTTTGAGCACGCTCAATCACATTCTAACAATAACTCTTTGTCTATACCACATCATGAAAACCAAAAGGTACTTACTACTCTTTTCGTCAAAAATTATGGCAATCGACTCATCCCCCTATTACTTACCTAATAGATAACAACTCTAGTCATAGATCTCAATCAGCTATCACTCTCATTATCTCATCCTTTCCTTTATTAGCTCTTCTTGGAAGCATGATCGTAATTGCATAACAAGTAATAGACGAATTAAAAGAGACTTTTCATAGAGTTTAACTCTGTCGAACTAATTGGAATAAGAAAGAAATGTACAATTCTTAATGTCTTATAGCCTCCTTCTTATAAAGTGAGGTGCACAACACACCTATAAACAAGACTCATCTAGACACGATTTTATAGACTCCCTAGGACACTTGAACTCGTGCTCTGATACCAAGTTTTTCATGCTCTGGGAGGGTACCCTAGATGTAACTGACACTCAGAGACTGTTGATAGTCCTCAAGCAAACCACTTAGCCTCATCACATTCATTTATTCATACATTCTACTAATCAGCGGAAGACATAAGAAAGTAAATGGGCACATCTAATCTAATCTCAAAATAATATTATAAGTGGAAAGGCTAGTAGAAACAAACTACCTTAGCAAGTCTTAACATCAACAATTGACTCTAGTCTATAAAGCCTTTATTACTATTAATTGGTGCCAATGACAAACCTATGGCTACCTCAATCAAAATAAAGCTAATAAGTGTCTAACTCTAAAGAAAGATGAAATAAATATAATGAATCCTTCGAGGTAAGTGAGGCTCACCAATCAGCTGAACGTCTCAATTCCTCAATGATGCACCTGTTGACGATTTTCAAATCTTATATCTATATCATGAAATGATTCAGTCCCAGAGGGGGACGTTAGTATATGGAATATACTAATATGTAAAATAGCTAAATGGAATCGAAACAAATAGAATAATATAAAAACAACAATAAAAATCAAGGATAGTAAAATTCATCATGTCAAATGTCTAACTTAAGCAAGAATAAAGAGTAGAAAAGTGACCCATAAACCAATCAACTCATCAATCGAATCAGACTCATCTTCGAAGGACTCATCTCGTCTCAACTCATCTAATCTCGACACAGATTACTTAATTTCAAAATTTTTGGGAGTTTCTCTTAATCGACAACAACCACTTATAAGTCAGGGGATGTACAACAATCACACTGATATTGCCACAACAATCCCTTACTTGCCGGGTAAGGGACGAATATGATCCACAAGGAACCTGAACTCAACCATCCTCTATTTATTTCAGGGATGCACACTCGAGAGGGGACCATGAGATGTAATAGTTCAATCCTCTCATATGCTGGGCCGACATCGGTAATGAGTACAAGTGGGACTCACTCACTCATTTCGGTGCTTGATACTCCTCCCAAGATTTAATGCTCATAAGACTCCTTGTCACCATCTCAAGTAGCATTATGGAGGCACTCATCGTCTCAATTGGTCTCATGGGGACTCTAATCATCTCATTAACTCAGACTTAAAGGTCTTCTATTATTTCAGAGATGTTAACCCATCTCAATGAACTCAATTCTCATTTAAGAACTCAAGAACTCGGATCATCAATTCAAAGAAGTCATTTAGATAGAACATCAAGAACTCAATTATGAAGATTCATAGGATCATCAAGATCAAATAACTCAACCTCATACTCACATCAAGATTTCCATTAACATACTTACGTCAAGGCTCGAGACTCCATCCCTAGGTTCATTCATGCATGCTTTCAAAAGTTAACATATAGGATTTATAGAAATCTCATGAAAAGTATTTAATTCAAGAAAACAATTTTATGATGATCATCAACATATGATAATACATGTAATAGATATAATTTTTAAGAAAATAATCAAGAAAGTATTTCAAGAAACATGTATGGGAACTTATGGACTCTCGACTCATCTATGACCATCTATGGAGCACATGGGAGAACAATCTCATACTTTTGTTTAGACTTACATACCTTAAAAGTTGATATTACCATCAAAATTTGATAAATACTAGCTTTCTTCGAGAAAATCCTTGATCTTGGTAGTTCTTTTCGATTGGAAGGACTTTGAAAGACATTATTTGAAAAGCTTCTCTTTGACTCTTAAATCTTTAATTAAGAATCTTTAGAGTTCTTGATGAAGAACTCTTATTCTTGAAGAAGAAGAACAGTAAATACTTTCTTGGGATTCTTGAATTCATTTACTTGAAATCCTAGATTATGATTTAAGATTCTATTAAAGATACATGAATAGATGATGAAATTTGGGTTGGATAGATTCAAATTTATGAAGAATAATTCAACTTGAAGATAAATCTTGAAAGCTAATCCTAACATGATGACTTTCTTGATGATTCTTGAGCGTTTATATTTAGGAGCGAAGGAGAGGGTTTTGATTGTGAAACTGATGATTCATGCGTTTTGGCACCTTATATAGACCCCCAAAGCTTTTAGGAAAAAAGTACCTTCAAAATAAAAATAAAAAATATCATTTATCTCATCCAAAAAGGGTCCGCGTTGGGTCTGCGATGCGGAGCCATCGTGCACCTTTACACAGCTCTACAGGCCTTCACTAAAATGATCATAACATTCTACTCTGAACTCGAATTAAAGTGAAATTAAATGTGTTGGAAAGCTAATTAAAGTACCTTCGATTGGATATATTAATGGTTACTTAGCTCATTATACTTTAGGAGATATGGTCATTTGAAGTTGACCCTTCTATAGACTCATACAAAAACTTGGTTGCTAGAAATTCTTTGGACCTAGGTTGATGTAAAAGATCTCTTATATTCGTTTATTGAATTTAAAAGGGGTTGGAAATGGACCAGAATGCCCCTCAAATTAAATCAAAAATTCACTTCGGAATCTGATCCCCGTCTAAAAAATTTGAAAGAAACATAAATGTGCATCAACATCAGGTCCGCGTCACGGCACTGTCCCGCATCCACGCTGGAATTTGATTTTGGATCCAAAAATTATTTTTCGATCCGATTGCTCTAAAATTTGAATGAGACCATTTTCCTACTCAATTTTCTACTCTGATTGCATATTGGTCTCGAATTCACAAAGAGAGCATGGAAAGATGCATTATGCAGATGATTCTAATCTAGGGGTATTTCAATAATTTTATCAAGCGTTACATAGTACATTCTACATACTAATGCCCCTTTGGTGCAATATCATTTTTTGATGCAGATTCTGTAGACAGGATTTCAGCAGGCTAATCATTGAGGTTCACAAATTTCCAGACAGAGACTTGGTGAGTCCTCCCTTACTTTCGGGGGACATACTTATCTTTTCATTTACTCTGGATTATTTCATTAAACTGTGGTAGCCATGGCTTGTCATGATACCTTCTTAGAGGATAGCTATAGAGGATTCATAGACATAGACAGTTGATTGTTGATGTCTGGATTGATTATTTGCCATTTCCTTTCTATTGAGATACTTCTTTTGGACTTTATATGATAGTAATTGTGATAGCCTACTGATAGTCTATTATTCCCTTTATATCTACTGCATATGAGTTTATTGAACGAAGCAATGAGACTAGGTGGTTAGCTTGGGGGCTAGCGATAGCCTCCGAGTGCCTGTGACGTCTAGGGTACCTCCCGGGGCGTGACAAACTTAGTATCAGAGCATGAGTTCAAGTGTCCTAGGGAGTCTATGAAGCCGTGTCTAGTAGATTCTTGTTTATGTGTATATTGTCGACTACACTTCATTAGCAGGAGGCTTAGGACAATAGGAATTGTGTCATTTCTTTCATATTCTAAATCATGTGGTCAAGTTATTTCCTAAGAAATCTATGATGATCCTTGTGGTTCTCTAACCTTTTGACTATGCCCTGTCTATGAGATGATACAGACATAATGTTCAAACTCTTATAGATTAGATTCGATAAGTTATCAAAATGGCAGAGAGACTGCACCGGGCTTGAGAGAATCTGACCAGTGTGCTATTTTTATTCACTAGAAAGAGTGCACTATTGCTTATATGAATCGTGTATTTGAGTTAGCTCTAGATGTACTCAGACCCTTCTTTTTCAAAACTTGCTCCTGATGTTACCCATGAGAGAGAAACTTATATCTCCAAAGAGATTAATGTTACCACCTAAGAGTGAGATGTGAGGTCTTATACATCCTGAGTAGAATTGAATCATTCCAAAATTAGAAGGATGATAATGGAAAGAAAATGATGAGATAGCAAGAGTGATGGTTGATTGAGGCTTGTAGTTAGAGTTGTGTACCTATTAGGTAAGTAATGAAATGACGAGTCGATTGCCATAAGATTGATGAAAGAGTGGTGAGTGTCTTATGATTGTCATGATGAGGTATAATGAGAGAGAGAGAGAGAGAGAGAGAGAGAGTTCGTTTTAGAATGTGTTAGAGTATGGTCAAATCTAGAAAGAGGTCTAGGCTGATGTATTTTGATATTCTTTTAGCGAGGGTGAAGTATAGATTTTAAATATAGGAGATAGAGTACTTATGAGATAATGACCTAAACTAGGCTTATGATTTCCACGTGACAGTATCATGAGATTCATATAGTGATGAACTTAGCTAGATAATAAAGTGATGTATACTAGATCGGTAAATGGTACATGAGTTGTAAAGAGAGGATGTAGATCAAGTATTCGCTATGTGACTTTAATAGGCCTATATTCCTAAATTGTACCTAGTAGTTTTAGGTCAATATAATGCAT
Organism: Solanum ossicruentum; assembly: GCA_025774065.1. NCBI lineage: Eukaryota > Viridiplantae > Streptophyta > Magnoliopsida > Solanales > Solanaceae > Solanum > Solanum ossicruentum. The sequence continues at coordinate 14,552 of JAOTQR010144373.1, forward strand.
GGGAAGTGTGTGATGCAGATGGTAGCAATAATCCCTAAGCTTGGAATTTTGGGGAGTGTTGTGAAGAGAGAGATAGCATGATGATAGTGATAGCCTTAGTTGGAGATTTGCTCTAAGAGGCTTGCCATAGTGTATGTTCGAGAAGAAGATGCTTGTGAGGAAGTGATGCTATGGGTAGGGTACAAGATACCCTTAGGTAAGATGAGCGAGATAAGGATAGCTCAATAGATAAGAAGAGACTTGAGATATGTACCCATAATTATGTAAAGATGTGTGAAGCTCTAAGCCATGACTGCTATAAAAATCTAGATAGTACATTTGAGTTATCACTTTGGAGTAGGTTGATTAAAGCATTCCTTTTCATCCCGACCAACTAAGTTGATTGGGGCATATGGATAGATGATAATGAGTTTTTCCATTATAGTCTAAGTCTTATACAAATGATTTTATGAGAGCACAGAAGTTGAGCACTAGCAAGCAAAAGAAGAGGTTAGATTGTAAGTGGTGTGGGAAGTGGTAATGTGCACCAATAAGGGTAGCAAGTATAGCGAGAGATTTCCATAGAGACAAGAGGAAGCTAAGAGTGGTATCTTTGAAAAGAGTCTTAGTGTCTAATTTATTTATGCAACTATAGTCTGATAGAAGAGTTTAAGATGCCTATTCTTGTGAATAGCGATTCCTCGATCATGTGGAGGTATATTCTTACAACCTAGCTGAGGGAATTGATTCCCAAATTTAGAGAGAGGACCTTGAGAACTAAGGGGGAAATTACAAAGTGGTAAACTAGAGTAGATCTTGAGTCTTTGATAGTGATGGGTTGATCAAGGTGAGATATCAACTTTTTCCATCTCATATGATCTTTACCCTCCATTTGAGGTGATACTCTATTCCCTTCTGGTGTATGATTGTCATACCAATGGCCTAATCCCATACACATCATGTTGATTCCTATTCATACTGAGTTTTGAGGATGAGAAGTGATGAATTCATTTATTAATCTTGATCTTACTCCATGAATCCAAAAGTTTCCAGTCTTATGTTGAAGGAGATATGACCTGAGTTTTACACTACATATATTCTGCAAACTCAGAATAAGTCTTGATAGAAGAAAGAGATTGTAATCTATGAATGTTCTCAGATAAGATTTCTTGATTGAATTGTGCTAATGATCTTTCGTTCCAAGATCTTTGAGTATTCCAGATTTCTATTCTTGAAAGAAGTATGATAGTAGGCAAGTTATGGGTTATGGGAGAGAATAAATGCTCCTAAAATTGTTATAATGGAATTGAGTTCTTATGTTTGAGTTGATGTTCCTTTTGAGCCTCTGCGTACTTGAGTATACAAGTCCTTGATAGTATTCATGCCTAATAATGATGTTGGATATAAAGTTTATACTCTAGATATTGTGTTTGAAGTCTATCCTTGAGAATGTGTATTCGAGTATCTGATTATTTTAGTTGTTGATGGTATTCATGCTTATTTTGCATGGAGAGGTTGTAGTTTTAGGTTTCGCCAAAGAGTAAGATGATGAGTTCCTCCATGTTCAAATAGTGACGCTGATGATAGTAGACTGAGGGTGAGGCTAGATGAGAAGGAGTGAGTGTATTTCTATTATGATATTGGTGTTAAACTTGTGGCCTATTGGAACAGAGATAGTAAGGAGGAGAGAGATAAAACGTGATAATGAGTAGTAGATAGGAGAGTATGTTGGTGTGATTCTGAGTGAGAACTCATTGAATGGTGGAGGTAGGAGTGCTAAGTAGGCTTGAAAATTCTAAGAATATAAGTAGGCTTGAAAATTCTAAGTATAGTTAAAGTGGTTAGAGTGATAGGCTTGAATTCATGGTTGTTATTATGCGAGCATCGATGATAGACCAGCGGAGACTTCATAATACAGGCTCAAGGAAATAGTGAATAAGACTAGTGACCTTTTAATGGAAACCCCTGTGGAAGTTTAGAGTTGAGTATTGAGGATTAGCTTTGTAGGAATATGATCATCTTGCGAATAACACCTTGAGTCTTAGAAGTACGCTTGAATGGAAATGCGTAGGTGGTTAGATGGAAATTTGAGTAAGAGCTATAAGCTTAAGTAAATAGAGTAGAGTGTCGTGAAAGAGAGTACAATTGAGGTGGGGAGTTGAGCTCGAGAGTGTCCATAGAGTCTTGCATATCATGATGGTCCCATTCTCAATTATAATCGGTGACTTCTTTCTTGATCTTGAAAATCTAAATGATGAGTTAAATGATTCAAATTGATTGAGTTTTAATGTTCCAATCATGCTTGATGATGAGAATTTTGGAGGTAATTTCCTTACTCTTGATTTAAATTGAGTTGTCTATTCCTGAGTTGATGTGGCTATTCCTGAGTCTGAATAGAGATTGTTAAGATTGATAATGAGTCAAGAGTTTGATTGATTGAATAAGAATTGAGAGGAGCTTTGATTGCTATTTGTTCCTTGATGTCTATTCTTACTCATCGTTCGAGGACGAATGATCCAAGAGGAAGATAATGTTACACCCTAAATTTTTTTACGCTAAGACCAAGTCATCCTTCATATGATATAGGATTTTAATTGATGATTCCTAATTGAATATAGGTGTTAAAGTCAATTTCTTAGTTTTGAAATAAAACTGGACATGATCTAAGGTCATATGAGCCCTCTGGTATGAAGTTAAGTTAAAAACTTTCTTAGCGTTTAAGTTTCAAAGTAAACTTTTATACAAATTAGGTGAACCAATGACTCATAGGTTGTTTATGTATGCTAGGATCAATTCATAAGTATTTAAAATATATTAGGTGTGATTTAGAGTCATAGGGGATCCTTTACATCAAGCAAGTACAAAGAATTTCTACCAACTAAGTTTTCGTATGAGTAGATAGAAGGGTCAATATCAAATGACCATATCTCCTAAATCATAATAAGTTATATGACCTATAGAATGTCAAATTGAAGATACTTGAATTAGTTTTCCAATGCATCTAATTACTCCTTAATCAAAGTTCGGAGTAGAAAGTTATGACCATTTTAGTGAAGCATCACAGAGCTATCTGAAGGTCCGTGCCCGGAGAGTGTTACGTACCAAATGCGGACCCTTACTAGTTAAGAAATGCCATTTTTTAATCTTTTATTTTGAGGGTGATTTTATCCTACAACCTTCAGGGTTCTACTCAAGGTCCCAAAATGCTTGAAACGTCAGTTTTCATAATCAAAACTCTCTCCCTTCACTCCTAAACATAAACACTCAAGAATCATCAAAAAAGTTATCAAGTTAGGATTATCTTTCAAGATTCCTCCTCAAGGTAAGTTATTCTTCATAAGTTTCAATCTATCTAAGTCGAAATTTCATTTATTCATGAATCTCTATTAGGATTTTATATCATAATCTAGAGTTTCAAGAAAATGAATTCAAGAATCCCAAGAAACGATTTCTTGACTCTTCTTTTTCAAGAATTATGGTTCTTCATCAAAAACTCTAAAGAGTCTAAGTCAAGAATTCAAGAATCGAAGAGAATTCTTTCAACCCATGTCCTTCCAAGTTCTTTCATTTTAAAAGAACTACCAAGATTAAGGATTTTCTCCAAGAAAGCAAGTATTCATCAAACTTCGATGGTAATATCAACTTTCCAGGTATGTAAAGGCTACCCAGAACATGCACTAGTTCTTCCATGTGCCCCAATGTATGGATTAAGTTGTTAGTTGATAGTTGATAGGTCATGAGTTGATGTTCTTGAAGAATTTTTTGATATTTATCTTTAATTCTTATATATTATTGTAAATTGTATATCATCACACTTTAAATTGTTGTTTACATGTATTATTGATTGATTTCATGCTCAACCTGCATAAGTTTCCTTGTCAAAGACTACAATAATGAACTTAGGGTGATGTTTAGAGCCTTGACTGTTTATGGATGTGTTGATTGTTATGGTATGAGTCTTGAGATAAGTATCGTGATGGCTGAAGTAGATGAAGTTGATATTCTTTAGGTTTAAATGAGGTTGAGATAGAGTTTGAGAGGAAGACTTTATTTCTTGAGTTGATAAAATGATAGATGAGATGAGGTCCCTGTCTGACAGGGGGGATGGTTGTATAACCAACCTGACATTGATAGACTTATAAGTATATTGAGTCTTGGGATGAGTATTAGCATCAAAATGGGTAAGAGTGAGTCCCGTTCGCACTCATTAACTACATGGCCAGCATAGTAGAGGACCGGACCGTGAAAATGGATGTTTCCTTGCCCTGCGGAGGGCTTGACAGACTACTTTTAGGATCCCCAACGGACTCGTTGTTTACCCCGATAAGGTACTAAACGGATGTGGCAATGGCATCTCTTCGTTGTGTCACCATTGGCTAATAGGTGCTGATTGTCAGTTATAGAAACTCTCAAATAGGTTTCCTGATGATAGTATTCTAACATTGATGTGATAGTGTGATGTCTCGATTTGATAATGATGTGATAAAGACCGTTCCTTACTCTGAGTGGAGGATGATGATTGGTGAGCTATTGATGTCATATATTAATTACTTTAGCCCATTTTACATATAGTATATTCCATGTACTAACGCTCCTTTGGTGCTGCATCGTTTTATGATGCAGATTCTATAGACAGATGACTCCGGCAAACTAATCGTTGAGGTAGGCACATTTCTAGACAAAGACTTGGTGAGTCCTCCCTTGCTTTCGGGGGACAAGTTTATCTTTTCATTTACTCTTTATTATTTCATTAATCTGTGGTAGCCATGGCCTGTCATGGTACCTTCTTAGAGGATAGTTATAGAGGCTTCATAGACATGGACAGTTGATTCTTGATGTTGGGATTAATTATTTCCCATTTCCTTTCTATTGAGATACTTGTTTCGTACTTTATATGATAGTGATTGTGATACCCCACTGATAGTCTATTATTCTCTTTATATCTTCCACATATGAGTTTATTGAATGAATACAATGAGACTGGATGGTTTGCTTGGGGGTTAGTGATACCCTCTGAGTGTCAGTTACGTCTAGGGTACCCTCCTAGGGTGTGACACAAATAAAACTAAATAACTATTTTAATATATACATATATATATATAAAGTCACTTAACATTGAATTTAAAATTTAATAAATATTAACAATATTTATTGGATGTTAATTTTACACTTAAAAAGAAAATTTAATAACATTTAATCATATCATTAAAAATAAATTTATGAATAACTATTGGGTCCGTGCACTGCACAAGATCTTCATAACTAGCGATTTATATGAATAAGTGTGGGTTGTTACTTTACCACCAAGCCAATCAAAACTCGCCAAAGCAGGCAACTCTTCGTCGATGTACCTGCTTGAGCTGTCTGCTTTTACTCCTTTATCATATAGGGCTCTGTTAGACCCCGTAATTACTTAAAGGTCAAATTATTAATTCGGGAGCAATTATTGGGATTGAGGTATATTCTAAATTTATTCAACTTAAGGTGCGGGAGTATGGAATCAAGTGAATTTGGCAGATAAAATTTAATTTGAAGTCGAAAGTCCTTAATTGG
>JAOTQR010144383.1:0-20083 GCA_025774065.1 Solanum ossicruentum
TCTTTTATTCAACTAATTTCTTTAATTCAATCAAAGTAGGGTCAAGGTCTTGCTTTGACTTCACATCAACAATCAAAAAAGATTGAGACCTGTCATGAACAAATATGCCATCATCATTAGTACCTTCTAACCTAACACCCAATCTAGCCAACTGATGGACTTCCTTTGCCAACTCTTTCTTTTCACCCTCAACATGACTCACACTAACCATGGTTATTCTACTCAAAGCATCGGTCACCACATTGGCCTTACCAGGATGGCAGTGGACACTCATATCATACTCTTTGAGAAGTTCAAGCCATCTCCGTTGCCTTAGATTCAAGTCCCTCTGAGTGAACACATACTACAAGCTCTTGTGATCTGTAAATACATCCATGTGAACCCCATACAGATAATGATGCCAAATTTTTAGAGCAAACACCACCGCTGCCAATTCACAGTTATGAGTTGGATAATTGCGCTCATGCACTTTCAATTTTCTAGAAGCATAAGCTATGACCTTATCATTTTGCATCAACATGCAACCCAACCCAACACTAGATGCATCACAATATACCACAAATCCATTCAAACCATCTGGAAGAGTCAAGATGGGTGGAAGAGTCAAGATGGGAGTCAAAGTCAGCTTATCTTTCAATGTCTGGAAACTCTTCTCATATTCACCAGACCACAAAAACTTGGACTTTTTTTGGTCAATTTGGTCAAACAGGATGCAATTGAAGAAAACATTGCTACAAACTGTCAGTAGTAACCTGGCAAACCCAAAAAACTCCTTATGTTAGACGGAGTTAAGGTTCTAGGCCAGTTTCACACCGCCACAGTCTTCCTTGGGTCCACCATAATACCTTTATCAGTCACCACATGGCCAAGGAAAGAAACTTCTTTGATCCAAAATTCACACTTGCTGAATTTGGCATATAATTTCTCATCTCTCAAAGTTTGAAGGACTGTTCTCAAATGCGCCTCATGTTCTGTCTCACTTTGGGAGTAGACTAGTACGTCATCAATAAAGCCCATAACAAAAATATCAAGGTAGGATTTGAAGATCCATTCATAAGATCTATAAATATAGCCAACACACTTGTCAATCCAAAAAACATCACTAAAAACTCATAGTGTCCATACCTTGTTCTAAAAGCTGTCTTAGGAATATCACTTTCCCTAACCCGCAACTAGTGATACCCAGAATGAAGGTCGACCTTAGAAAAATGTCTAGGTCCTTGTAGTTGGTCAGATAAATCATCTATCCTCGGAAGTAGGTACTTATTCTTTCAACTCCCCTTGTGCCATCTTATAGGGTGGAATAGAGATAGGTTTGTTATTGGGAAGGTGGTATATGCCAAAATCAATTTTTCTTTTGGAAGGAATACCAGGAAGATCTTCGGGAAACACATCGGGGAACTCATTGACTATAGGAATGACTCAAGAGAGGGAACCTTAGAAGACACATCTCGGACCCTAACCATATGATTGATACACCCCTTAGATATCATCTTATGAGCTTTAAGATATGAGATAGACCAACCCTTTACCATAGAATCTTGCCCTTTCCACTCAAACAAGGGTTCATTAGGAATTTCGAATTTAACTTTACGGGTTCTGCAATCTATGGTGGCATAAGAGGCTTGTAACCATTCCATACCAAGGATGACATCAAAATCTACCATAAACAATTCAATAAGATTGGACAGAAGAGTTTATGCATAATACATATAGGAACATTTTTATAGACTCTTTTAGCAACTATTGACTCACACACGGGATAGAGACTAGCAAGGGGCCATGCAAAATTTCGGGACTTAAATTGAACCTATTGGCAAGGAAAAGGGTCACAAAGGATAAGTTTGCACCAGGATCTAACAACACATAAACATCAAAATCAAACACTTACAATATACCCGTGACTACATTTGGCTGATTTTCCACCTCTTGCCTCCATGTAGTGCATAGAACCTATTGTTGTGAGGACCACTACCTTGTTGAACAGCTTGTGGCCTTTGGTCCACCTGCACATCTTTCCCATGTGGGTCAATACCCTTACCCTTATTATGACCTTTGGGCAATTGGCAATTTTGTGACCTAGTTGGCCACATGCAAAACCACTTCCCGACTCCCAATAGCATACACCATCATGGCTCTTAGCACACTTTTTGTATGTTAGCCAAGCTTGAGCACGACCACCACTTTGTTGACCCTTAGTATGTTGAAAAAGATCATTAGTATGCCTTTGGTTGAAGGCATTCGAAGACCCTTATTGTTGGAACCTTTGGTTTTGATGACCTCGGTTACCATCACCACCCTTGTGACCTTGATACTCACCCTCATACCTCCACCTCTTACCATCCTTTTTCTCAGCTTATGAATCTTCTTTTCCTCAAGTTGCTCGGCATAAATCATAAGTCGAGACAAATCTATGTCTTCGATTAGAAGGGTAGTTTGGCATTCTTCGTTGATAAGGTCGGAGACTCCTGAAACAAACATATTCATCCTAGCCCTAGGATCAGATACCAGAATGGGAGCATATTTGGAGAGTGTGTTGAATCTCAGTGAGTACTCGCGAAATCTCATCGACCCTTGCCTTAAGATCATAAACTCTTTCATTTTGGCTTCACTTAATTCAAGAGGGAAAAAGCGTTCCAAGAATACAACCTTGAATTCTTCCCAATCAATTGGACCACTAAGTACCCTTTTACCTTCCCGTTGATCATACCAAATTTGGGCAAGGCTTTTTAAGTTGGTAGGCCCCCAACTCTGCCTTCTCCTCTGATGACACATCCATAATCGAGAGAACCTTGTATACCTCATCAATGAACTCCATGGGATCCTCATCAATTCTATTTCCATAAAATTCAGGCAGGTTCATACGAGTGAAATCTCTCATCCTTGTTGCCTGGGTGGGAGTTTGAGGTGCTGGAGCTTGAGGTGGAGCTTGTGTAGCCTGATTGGCAGCCATTTGAGCCAATAATGAGATAACAATCCTGAACTCAACGTGGCACACATTACCCTCTTCTGGAGGTTGAGGAACCTCACATACGAGAATATTTATTCTTCGCGGTATTTTTTACAGTACAACTAACAAATCTTTAGAAGGAAGGACATCTTAAGTTACTCTAAGACATGATTTGATTTAAACAAAGAGGTGACACAATCCTAAACATCTCATAGCCTCCGATTCATAGTTGTGGTGCGCTTCACCACCATGAATAAGACTCTACTAGATGCGGTGTGTGGACTTCCAAGGATCATTTTAAAACCTTGTGCTTTGATACCAAGCTTGTCACGACACAAATCTAGGACCTAGGTGTGAAACGGCGAATGAGAACCCGAAGGCCCCCAAACAAGCCTCTTAAATCATAATTGCACATTATAGGTTTAAATAGTAAATGGCAAATAGATGACAATGAAATATGCGGAATGGACTAAGGGACAAATTGTAACCATAAGCGGAAGCATAAGTTAGTTTAAAACATACCAAGTGTAGCAATAGTCTAGACACACCTCTAAACAATGACAATAAACAGCGCCAAGAATACAAGTCTAGGCTCCTCAATACTAAGTCAAAGTACATCAAATATCTGAATAAAAAAGGCAAAGCTTGAAGATAAAGGTTTTTTTCCCGATGAATGGGAACTAACCAAAGCTCAATGTCTTCATGAGCCATGCGGAGGAGGATGAGGTAGATTGCCTGTTCCTACATGATTTAGTATGTAGGCAAAATTGCGGTTAGTACTTTGAAATGTACTAAGTATGCGGGTATACAATGCAACAAGTAAATATAACGATAAAGAATACTTATCCAATATGACAAACTCCAAGCTTAAACAATATATTCAGTTTCAAAGTAAAGTGTAAAGTAATGCCATGAAAATGCATAGAGAAGCACATAAGCAAGTAAGTGTGGGAATAAGACCATAACCGACAAAATCATATGAGCTATAATATAGAATACTGGTGTCATACTCCACATCGGCCAAAGATGGAGTCAACTTTCTAGGGTACAACTCCAGAAACGAAAATACTAGATGGATCTACTAGTCAGAAAGCCTAAAAAGGCATTATCAAAATATCCTATGGTGGCATGTAGTTATGAGGTTAGAACTTTATATAAGACCCCATATGTTGAGTTCCACTCCTAACTCATTCGGTGCTAAGTCAAAATCCCACAGAAATGGATAATGCATAACCGAAATAATCAAAACTTAATTTAGTTCGAAAAGTCTTAATTTGTCAAAAGAATCATTTTTAAACTTGTACTTAGAATAGCTCCTCAATAAAGATTCAAATGAAACTGAATGGGTCTTAAGTCACCAAATATCATTTCATACTTATATTTATTTATTCTTGTCTAAAATCATAAGTTCATATTATGCCATGAAAACTAAATATCCAAAGTTCATAACACAACTTAAATCACGTTGGGGACTGGTTTAATAACATTAAAATTACAAGTTTTATATTAAAACAAAGTTACAAAATCAGAGGGATACTTTAAGATAAAATCATAATAATTCATTTGTGTCTCTAAGACTTGAAAATATAGGTTAGCTTAAATAATGCAAATCTGAAATGCTTGAATTAAATTATGTAAAGCCTTGATAAATATTCATAAATGATTATGAAATATATGAATAATCATAAATTAAGCAAATATCAATTAGTATGCAATTATACATAAATCAAAGATTGAAAATTCGTAAATTCTAAATTTAGTTTTTCGAAGAGGACTTCTTGGTTGAGAGGAAATCAAGAAGCAAACCCACATACCTTGCTTGATTAGCCTTGAGAAGATGAAGGGATTTGGTGGAGATCTTGAAGAATACTTAGCCTAAGTGTTGAGAGAGTTTTGGGAGAGCAATGTAGATTAGGGGATTTTGTTTCTTTGAAGAGTGATGTAGAAACGAAGTAGAGGGCTGTTATTTATACTGATTTTGGGGGGTTATAAGGGTCATTTAATCACTAAAATGTGGTAAAAAATGTGTGGTGAAAAGGGAATGAAGTCATATGGTGCAAAGGGCTTTTTGATTCACTTTTAAAAAGAAGAAAGATGCCAAACACAAGGGAATGGGCATGGGACCTAGGTATGGCAGCCTTATCCTTTCCCATGGTTCCATGGCATCACATGATATGGTCTCAAGTCATGCTAAGGGCATGCCAAAGGCTTCCCATGCAAGCCATGCAATAATGGCAAAAGAATTATTCCCAAACAAGTCAATTAGTCAACCTTCACAAATATCTTCATTTCGAATAATTTCAAACGCAAATCAAACTTCATCTTTAGTCTTAACTTCACATAATATTGCCCCCAAAATATTATATCAAGGATAAACCAACCGCCCTTCCAAGACCACCTCACATAACTAAACCAAGATAATCGTGAAGGTAACCTTCATATCAAATTTTACTTAACTCAATAGGAATTCACTTGAACATTATTTTTCATGCAAGTATAGGTTTAAAAACACATGGTACATTACAGAAATATTTGTATAGGTGTTTGAGAGAGTATTGGGAATGTCTTGTACGATAAGCTAAGTATAGGTATTTTCACGCATGGGAAGGCTTAGACCCAAGACCTTAGCCTTGGACCGAGATTAGAAAACTGGCAACAAAATACACTGATCCGCACCAGGTCCGCATCGCGGAGCAGTCGCGGACTGCTGTTGGAATTACAAAATTGGTGAAATTCATTTTTCACTATGGGTCCTCTAAAATTTGGTTTATACTCATTTCCCACTCAATTTTACACCCTGAACAAGAGTATGAAGTTGGATTTTTGATATCATGCACGGATTCTGAGATATAAGAAAATTACGATTATGGGCATTTTTGAAGAACATTTTCGGGCACTTTTTGGGGTCGTTTCAATATCTCCCCCTTGGGAGCATTCGTCCCCGAATGTCAAAGAAATGTTCATAAGAAGGATAATCATGAAGAGATCAGCCCTGACAAGAATGCAACAATGTAATTATACATCGTTTCAAAATCTCAACATAAGTATCAAAATCACTATGAACTTGTCAACATAATCATGAATGCATGCAATGACCTAAAGGGCTGATACATGAGACATGAAATCATGTAGAAGACTTAGAATTAGTACCATAGGCTTGAGTAGAATGGAAGAGATTGGGATATCGCTTTTGCATGTCCGCTTCGGCCTCCCATGTAGCACTTTCGGCTTGTTGATTCCTCCAAAGGACCTTAACGGAAGCCACATACTTGTTCCTCAACCTCGTTACTTGTCTATCCAAGATCTCCAATGGAACCTATTCAAAAGCCAAGTTGTCTTCAACCACACCCACAACATCCAATGGAACAATAGCATTCAGGTAACCCACACATTTCCTCAACATAGACACATGAAAGACCGGATAAACCAAGTCCATTTCACTAGGCAACTCCAACTCGTAGGCCACCTCACCAATCTTCCTCAACACCCTATAAGGACCCACAAATCTCGGCCTCAATCTACCCTTCTTACCAAAATGAACCACACCTTTCGTGGGTGAGACATTCAAATAGACCCAATCACCAACTTTAAATTCAAGCTCCTTTTTCCTTGTATCGGCATAGGACTTTTGACGACTTTGGGCCATTTTCAACCTCTCCCTAATCAACCTTAACTTGTCCATAGCCTCCATGACTAGATTTGGACCCAACAATGCCATTTCCCCTACATCAAACTATCCAACCGGTGACCTACAACATCTACTATAGAGAGCCTCAAAAAAAGAGTCATACCAATGCTAGAATAATAGCTATTATTTTAAGAAAACTCAATCAATGGAAGATGATCATCCCGACTACCCTTAAACTCCAAAACAGAAGCTTTAAGCATATCCTCAAGAGTTTAGATAGTTCTTTCGGCTTGGTCATCCGTTTGAGGGTGAAAGGCCATACTAAGCTTAACCTTGGTACTCAGACCTATTTGGAAGGACCTCCAAAAGTGTGAAGTGAATTGAGCACCATGATCCGATATAATAGACAAGGTCCCCCAGTCAATCTAACTAACTCATGAATGTACAATGTAGCATAGTCTTCGGCCCCATAAGTAGTCTTAACTAGTAGCAAATAAGCCTACTTTGTCATTCTATCAACCACATCCTAAATATAATCAAAATACTTTCTAGTCTTAGGCAACCCAACCACAAAATCCATGTAAATATTCTTCCATTTCAAAGTAGGAATCTCTATATCTTGGGTTAGGTCACCTGACCTTTGATTGATGCTTGGCTTTGACTTGTTGGTAACTATGACAACTAGACACAAATTTGGCAATGTCTTTCTTCATACCTCCCCACCAAAACACATCCCTCAAATCTCTATACATCTTGGTAGAACCGGGGTGAATAGAATAGGAAGAATTATGAGCCTCATCAAGAATCTTCTCTTTCAATCCATCAACACTAGGCACACACAACCTACCTTGTTACCTAAGGGCACCATCTCCCCCTTAGGAGAGAACCTCCACCTTCCTTTCTCTCACCAAGGTCTTGCTTTGCTTTTACCTCATCAACCAAGGAAGATTTTGAACCATCAACAACCACAATACCACCATTATCAACCTCTTCTGACCTAACCCCCAACCTAGCCAACTGATGAACCTCTCTAGCTACCTCTTTGCCCCCATCATCAACATGAGCTAGGGTACCCATAGACACCCTACTCAAAGCATCAGCCACAACATTAGCCTTACCGGGACGATAATGCACACTCATATCATAATCCTTAAGAAGCTTTAAGCACCTTCGTTTTCTCAAGTTGAGATCTTTTGGAGTGAACATATATTGGAGGCTCTTATGATCGGTAAACACATCAACGTGCACCCTATACAAATAATGATGCCAAATTTTCAAAGCAAAAACCACGGAGGCCAATTCAAGATCATGGGTAGGATAATTCTTTTCATGCACTTTGAGTTGTCTAGAGGCATAAGCTATCACCTTACCTATTTGCATCAAGACATAAGCCAAACTAATCCGGGAGGCATCACAATACATATCAAACCCTTCCAACCATTCCGGTAGAGACAAGATAGGAGCGGAGACAAGCTTATCCTTCAAAGTTTAGAAGCCCTTTTCACACTCATTGGTCCGAACAAGCTTGGCCTTCTTTTGGGTCAACTTATTCATGGGAGAAGCTATAGAAGATAACCCATTCACAAACCTCTGGTAGTAGCCCGCTAAGCCCAAGAAACTTCTAATGTCCAATGGAGTCAAAGGTCTAGGCCAATTTTCTAATCACCTCTATTTTTTGGGGGCCATCTTAATACCATCCCCCAATACCACATGACCTAGGAAGGCAACCTCTTTCAACCAAAATTCACATTTTTCATACTTGGCATAAAACTTCTCTTCCCTTAATTTTTGTAACACCACCTTTAAATGACTTACATGCTCCTCCTCACTATGACAGTAGATCAAAATATCAACAATGAAAACCACCACAAACAAATTAAGGTAGGGTTTGAAGACCCTATTCATAAAGATCCATGATGATAGTTGGTGCATTGGTCAATCCAAAAGACATAACCATAAATTCATTATACCCATACCTAGTCCGAAAGGATGTCTTGGGAATGTCATACTCCCTCACCTTCACTTGATCATACCCAAATTGAAGATCAATCTTAGAGAAGTGACTAACCCCTTGAAGTTGGTCAAATAAATCATCAATCCTAGGTAGAGGATATGTATTCTTTATGGTGACTCTATTAGGTTACCGATAGTCAATGCACATTCTAAAAGAACCATCCTTCTTCTTCACAAACAACATCGGTGCACTCCACCAGCCATACGGTAAGGGGGGATAGAAATGGGTTGAGTATCGGGGAGGAGGTCTATACCAAAATCTATTTCCCTTTCGGGAGGAACACGGGAAGGTCATTTAGAAAGACATCAAGAAACTCACTAACCACTGAAATCGACTCTATGCGAAGGACTGTAGACTCCACATCCCTAACCCTCACAAGATGATAAAGATACCCCTTAGAGATCAACCTTTGGCCTTCAATGCAAGAGATAAACCTACCCTTAACCACAACATCATGACTCTCCCACTCAAGAACGGGTTCATTTGGGAATTAGAATTTGACCCGATGAGTTCTACAATAAATAGAGGCATAATATGCATGCAACCAATCATCCCAAGAATGCATCAAAATCCTCCATATCCAACTCAACAAGATCACAAGGCAATATTTTATACAAGACGCAAACAGGACAATTTGTATAGTTCTTTCTAGAAACAATAGATGCACCAATAGGAGTAGGCACCTCATAAGACTCATACAACAATTCAGGTTTAACATGAAACTTTTTGGCAATAAAAGAAGTAAAAAAAGAAAGAGTGGCACCCGGGTCTATCAATGCATACACATCAAAACAAAAGACTATTATCATACTGGTGACAACATCGAACACCTCATCAATCCCTTGCCTCCCTTGGAGTGCATAAAACTGATTGTGCCTTGAGGCACCACCTTGTTGGCCTCCTCTCTCAAAAGGAACCACATTAGCACCTCTGCCTTGAGGACGAACATCCTTACCCTTGTTGCGATTTCAAGGATAATCAATCATCTTATGGCCTACTTCCCCACAAGCAAAACAAGCATTTGTATCCCTCAAGCATTGGCCACCATGACACCTACCACACTTTGGACGCATGACATTAAGCACTACATCACCATCACCTTGGGCCCTTGGGTAATCATTGGCAAATCTTCTAATAGGAGCATGAGAAAACCCTTGGGCTTGATGAAAATGGCCACCCTTGGGTGTTTGGAACTTACCATCAAAATGGGCCCTCTTGGCCTCATGACCCCTTCTCTTCCTGAACTTCTCCCCCCTCCAATTGTTCGGCATAAGTCATCAAGTGGATAAATCAATGTACGAAGCAACATAGTGTCCCAGCACTCCTCATTTACTGAATTGGATACACCCATCACAAACTTATTCATTCTAGAGCTTGGGTCGGCAACCAAGTCTGGAGCATATTTTGAGAGTTGGTTGAACTTGAGGGAATATCCCTTACACTCATAGATCTTTGCTTCAAATTCATGAAC
Source organism: Solanum ossicruentum (assembly GCA_025774065.1). Lineage (NCBI taxonomy): Eukaryota > Viridiplantae > Streptophyta > Magnoliopsida > Solanales > Solanaceae > Solanum > Solanum ossicruentum. The sequence goes on from JAOTQR010144383.1 coordinate 10,064, forward strand.
TCCATCATTTTGGCCTCCCTAAGTTCAAGAGGGAAGAACCAGTTAAGAAAAGTCGCCTTAAACTCCTCCCAAAGAATCACATTACTGTTCTCTTTCTCCTTTTTCCATTGAGTATACCATATTTAGGCCACTCCCTTGAGTTGGTAAGCTGCCAACTCCACCTTCTCCTGACCTAACACCCATGATAGACAACACTTTGTACACCTCATCAATAGATTCTTCAGGTCCTCATCCACTTTAGATCCACTTAGCTCCGGTGGGTTCATCCTCATGAAGTCCCTCACCCGTGATGCCGGAGTAGGAGCATGAGGGGCTTGGGCCCCTTGATTAGCTTGATTAGCCACAACTTGAGGTAGCAAGGTGAGAGCATCCCCGAGCTTTCCATGAGCCAGTTGTTCCTAGGGAGTGTGGGTAGACTTCCTCTTCTGTTAGGCATGATGTATCATAGCGACGAACATCCGTTAGAGAGGAAACCTTACCTAACTTCTATAACACGACATAGATCACAAAGAAGGGAAAAATTTCCTCAAACGTGGCATAGCCTCTTACTCATAGTTGTGGTACACAACACAACCATGAATAAGACTCTAATCGACGCGGTGTGTTGGATTTCGAGGACCATTAACAACCTAGTGCTCTGATACCAAGTTTATCACGACCTATGCCTGGGGCCTAGACGTGACATAGCGAATGAGGAACCCGAAGGGACCCAAAACAAGCCTCTTAGCATATTATTACACATCCTTGGTTGCGGAAGCAATGAAACAACAATAGAGAATAGAAATAAGGGAAAAAGGGGCTAATAGGAGTCTTTCATATCATAAAACATCAAAGAGTCAACGAGAGTCAAGCTCAGGCATAAATACATAACTTGTCCAATAGCACCTCTAAACATAGAACTTAGTGAGGCCAAGACAAGTAGTCGGGCTCACCCTCATAGTCAAAACATATAATAAAGGAAATAGAGTCTTTATACATAGCATAAGATCAAAGACATTGTCCTCAAAATTGAGGACTCACCAACTTGCTTTGTAGAGATAGTATTAGCCACTGGGAGTTTGCCGATGATCGTGAAGAACTCCGGTTCCTACGTGGTAACATTATGTAGGCATAGAGTGTGTGTTAGTACATTTGAATGTACTAAGTATGTAGGATACGATGCAATAAGAGATAGACGACATAGTCAAAATGCAATATCATAAGCAATGGATAGCATAATAACAATATGACATGTATGAATGATACTTGAAGTAAAACATACTTATATAGGACATATTACATATGAAGAAAGAGACACATCATCATAGACCAAGCAACTTAGTACACGAAATCCAAGGTAGACCACTCCTTAGAAATGATTGAGGAATCAACCCCTCAATTGGTTGATGGACATGACCACCCTCCATCAGAAGTGATTGAGGTATCAACTCCTCTATTGATTGATGGCTTACTACCCCCATTCGATGTGATTGAGGTATCAACCCCTTAATTGGTTTACATACATGACCACCCTCCACCAGAAGTGATTAAAGTATTAACCCCTCAATTGGTTGATGGCTTACCACCCCTATCAAAGGCGATTGAGGTATCAACCCCTCAATTGGTTGTGGTCAACTCACAACACTATAGATACATATCATGAAATCATCACATAATACCATCCTTTCATCATCATAAAGTCGCTTAACCCATATGCCAAGCACTGGGCCTTCAACAACTCAAGATAATAATCAGACATTTCATCAAACACGTAGGTGTCCAATGCTAGTATAAAATCATGAAATTCAAGAGTGAAATCATGCATGTAAACTTAAAGTAAATTAACCTATCGATACTAGGTAATACCATCATGTAATATACATCAAAATCCTTCATCAATTCTCAAGATAGATCATGGATTCAAAGCTCAAAACATGCTTAAACAGTCACACTTTTATGAAATCCTAACATAGTTCACAATCAAATTCATAGCAAATAGGACCCATAAGTAAATCTACCTAGAAACATGAAATTTATATAAAAAGGAAGCTTGGGCACCATGGCTGAAAGGACCCAATGGTTGAAATCCACATACCTTAGCTTTGGAGAATTTCTTGATGAAGATTGAGATGAGAACTTAAAGCTTGACTTAAATCCTTAAGATCCAAAATGAGATTTGACACTTGAATTTTAAGTGAAATATTTGTCTAAGTGTTTGAGAGAGTATAGGGAATGTCTTGTATGATATTAAGGTGAAATATGATTAAGTATAGGTTTTCTCAGGCATGGGAAGGCTTAGGACCAAGACCCCAAAGCCTTGGACCGAGATTAGGAAACTAGCAAAAAATACACTTCTCTGTGACAGGTCCGCATCATAGAGCAGTTGCGTGCTATTGGAATTACAAAATTGGTGAAATTCATTTTCCGCTACGAATCCTCTAAAATTAGGGTTATACCTATTTTCCACTCAATTTTGCTCCCTGAACAAGAATATGAAGTCGAATTTTTGATATCATGCACGAATTTTGAGATATATGAAAATTATCATTATGGGCATTTTTAAGTCACATTTTCGGGCACTTTTTTGGGGACGTCACTATGGCCCCGAAAGGAAATCGCTCAAAGATCGAGGCCATTAGGAGAAAGCTCAAGGATGATCGTACCGATGATGAGCTATCAGATACTGAGCAGACCCCTCAGCTGAGTTGGTTACTAAAGATCCACGATGTCTCACCGGACCATGAGGTTGGGGTACCACAAACCAAAGAAGCAGCAGCCAGAGCTGGGCGTACACACGCTCAAGATGATACTCCTTTCAAATTTGAAAAGGAAGGTAAGATAGGACTGGGAGTAGCATGCCCCATATGACACGATCAGCAGAGGAGTCCTGTTCTAAGGAGGGCTCCAAGGACAGAAGAGATGCCGAGTCCTCTGCCGCACCATCTTCTTCATCACATTGGATGCTATTACTCACCAAAGGAGCGGAGCAAGCCTACCCATTCTGTATATGAGGAGCCTCGGGTGAGTTTTGATAGATTGAGTCGTGTCCTAGGTCTATAGGACATGGTGATATGATATAGGTTAATGTGGCTGACAGAGTCACTCGGATGATACTCCCTAGTGTTGGTGAGAGAGTTTTTTGCATCTTATACAGCCACGATTCAGCGTAGATTGACAGAGACACGAGTGAGAGGTCGGCGGGTCAACATTTCTGAGGATATCATTTGTCGTATGCTTATTGGTCCTAAGTACCATGCCCCCAGGTCCACAACGGAGTTCGAGCATAGGATGGGGCATGAAACACCCCAAAAAGTGCCTCGAAAATGCCCATATTCATAATTTCTATATATCTCAAATTCCGTGCATGATATCAAAAACTCGACTTCATATTCTTGATTGGGGGGAAATTGAGTAAGAAGTAGGTATAATAAGAATTTTAGAGGACCCATAGCGAAATTTCATTTCCAGTGGGCTTTCGCGTTATGCGGAGTAGTACATTTTGTTGCCAGTTTTTTTAATTTTGGCCTATGGCTTTGGGGTCTTGGATCTAAGCCTTCCTATGCATAAAAACACCTACATTTAGTCATTTTTTATCCTCATATCACTCTAGACATTTCCCAAAACCCTCGCTAATACTTAGACAAATATTCCACCCAAATTTTAGTGTCCAATCTCTCATTCCGGATCTCAAGTATTTCATTCCAGCTTCAAGTTCTCAATCAAATCTTCATCAAAGAAATCTCCAAAGTTGAGGTATGTGGGTTTCAACTATTGAATTCTTTTACCTATGGTGCCCAACCTTTATTTTTACATAAATTGCATGTTTTCAAGTTAGATTATCGATGGTATCTCTTATTATGAAAGTTGATTATATATGTCGGGTTTCATAAAATGTTGACTATTTAAGCATGTTTTGAGCTATGAATCTATGATCCAATGTGTGACTTGATGAGGGGTTTTAATGTATCTTGTATGAGGATATTACCAAGTGTTAGTGGGTTGGTTTACTTTAAGTTTTCACTTGATTTTACTCTTGAATTGCATGATTTTGAACTATTTGACTCAAGTGACTTTACAATGATGAAAGAAATGTTTGTATATGTTGAATTCATGAAAAGTATCTATAGTGTTGTAAGTTGACCACACCTAGTTGAGGAGATGCTATGCCTCAACTACTATGATGGGGGGTGTATGCCCATCTACCAATTGGGGGGTATATTCCTCAATCACTTTTTTGGGGGGTGGTCATGCTTATCCACCAATTGGGGGGTATATTCCTCAATCACTTTGATGGGGGATGATCATTCTTATCTACCATGTTAAGGGGTATATACCTTGGCCACTATGATGGGGGTAGTATGCCCATCTACCAATTAAGGGGCAAATTCCTCTATCACATCCCAAGGGGGTGGTCGTGCCTTGGATTCCAAGTACTAGTTTGCTTGGTCTACGATGATGATCTCTTTCTACACATGTAATATGTTCTATACAAGCATGTTTTAATCAAGCATTGATCATGCATTCCATATTGTTATTATACTCTCCATTGCCTATGTTTATGCATTTTGACCATGTTTCCTATCTCTTGTTGCATTGCATCCTCGTACTTAGTATATTCTAATGCACTAACACATACTTTATGCCTACATGATGTTACCATGTAGGAAATGGAGATCCTCACAATCATCCTCGATGTGGCTAGTCGTCATACCTTGAAGATAGGATTTGGTAAGTCCTCAAGTTCGGGGATACTAGCTATACTAGTCTTGCCTATGTTATTTCTGTATGAGAACCCTTGATACTATGATGGTGAGCCCGGAAAGTGTCTTGGCTCCTGCTCAAGTCTATGTTTAGAGGTGTTGATGAACAAGTGATGTAATTATGGGATATTATTGACTCTTGTTGTCTTATGGTTATCTAAAGCTTCCCTTAGTCCCTTTATCCTTATTTTGAAGCTCTTGATGTTGTTTACTTTGCTTCCGCGATCAAGGATGTGTGATTGATATGCTAAAAGGCTTGTTTGGTTCCCTTCGAGTTCCCATTTGCCGTGTCAAGTCTAGTCTCTAGGCTTGTACATTTCCGAGGCACATATATACATATATATATATATATATATATATATACACATATATACATATATACATATATATATGTGTGTGTGTGTGTGTGTGTGTGTGTGTGTGTATTTTTATTTCTATATTATTGTGTACTAACCATTAGGATGCAGGTGTTAGGATTTCTCATTACTAAATGCTTGTTTGATTTCTCTAACCCATTCGGTTGAACCTACTAGGTACATTTTAGTGTACTCACTCCTACTTTGTTTTCACCTTGCAGATCGAACATAGGAATCCACACAAGTAGTTGATTCATTCTACCAGAGATATTCTCCATCTACTCAGATCTTAGCAGTGAGGCTCTGACTTTAAGTCGTCGTGGATCTTTGAGATTTTCTTTTTTGTCTGCGTTTGACTTTGTACCAGATATTTTAGTGAGGTAGCTTTGTATTTTCATTCGGGAGAGTTGTATTACTCCTTTGTACTACTTTAGATTCTCTTGTACTCAAGACTCTAGGTCAGGGATGTTTTTCAAAGATTGTGGTTACTTTTACTTTACTTTGTTCCTTTTAGTTGTGGTTCGATTTTGAGTCGTGACACAAATCCAGTTTAAAAGGTTAGCTGAACCAACCTCAATGAAAAAATCACACTCGGAGAAGGTTTCAGTCAACGCAATCCATAAAATGATGCTCAAAATGATCCATCACTATCAACAATAGATTTTATGCATCAAGCGGAGCATTTTGATACCTATTGGCATAAATTAGGCTCAGGGGCAATTCAGGGCTAAAATCTGAAGTTCTCGAATATGAAAATTAATTTTTAAGTCAACTTCTACATGAGAAATGGAGTCTGTGGGTAAAAATCCTACTGAAATCAAGCTTCAATTGAATGGGAAATTAAACTATAGAGTTTGTAAAACATAGTCAAAAATCCAAATTTAGAACATTCAAATTCATGAAATTCAAGATAAAATCAAGATAAAACTTATAGAAAATGATTATATAATGTTAGAAACACTTATTCAAGTTAAATCTTCGAAAGCCTCTTCTTAAAATAGCCCAAAAGCTTGATGAGTTAGAGAATGGAATAGAAATAGTGACTCTTAGATTTTAAAAACAGAACAGTGAAAATACACTTCGCGAACACGAGATAGGACATGCGAACGTAGAGGTTTGGGGACCTCAGTGCTCCGCGAATGTTGAACCAGGACTGCAAATATGGAGGGTTAACTCCATTGACCCCCACGGACGTGGTGGCCCTGGCGCGAATGCAGAGAAGGGCAGGTGATGCACCCACAATCCTTGCACCAACTAAAATCAGCCAACAACCAAAACTTGAAAAAAAAAACCTTTGAAACTCATCCAAAATTAGAATTTTACAAACCAAATATGTATCCACAACAGAAATAGTGATCTAGAAAAATTAGTTTCAAGGCCTCCTCTCCATATTTACCAATGCTACACGATAAAACTAGTTTAAAATATAAAATACCAAAATTGACCTCGATAACTCTTAAAATTATTATGAGATCATTTCTAGCATTAGTTTCACTATCCGGAACTACTGAAACAATCGAAATTCTGACCTAAGCTTCCGAACTTCGAATGTTGACCGAAGATAAACTTTGGTTTTAGAAATGATTAAAAATCACAACTTATGGCCTTAAAACATCATTTTAACTCTGCATTCAATTTTCTAACTTCTCATAGTTCAGTTTTAACTTTCGGAGCAATGGACTCGAAGCATCCCCGAACCGATACACGAAACTCAGAATGGTATAAAAACTCACTTTTTAACTACTTCAGCTTCCAAAAAGGCCAAAACTCCTATTTTTCAACTTCTGAAAATAGGAATTTAGTTCCAACAGTACAAATAGTTCAATATAGGCTGAAAGCAACTTATGAAAGGGTAAAACAATAATTTTTATAGGTAAAGCAAAAAATGATAAAACAGGTCATTGGATCGTCGTATTCATTTTGTAACTAGATAAGATTTTAAGATTGTAATGACCCATTAAGTCCTTTTCAGAACTAGTCATCTTTCTTTTCAAAAAAAATCATTTTTATAAATGTTTAAATAGGAATCTTGATATACTCGCATATATATGGTTAATTAGTTGGTGAGTAAGTGTGTATAATTTACTTAATTGGGTGGTTTAAATGATAACTCATTAAATACCATATACCACTTAACCTATATATTAAAGTAATTTAGTGGGGTTTAATATTTTACTCCACAATCTAAGAGATAAAAGAAAAAAGAAAGAAAACTCACCTGCATAGAAGAAGACGTTGCAGTCGATCTTTATGCTTCAGGTGAAACATTGCCTTAACTCTTAGTTAGCAATGAAAAATATCCTTATGCTATGTACATATTAATTATTATTGTAACTGTTGAGTTGAATAGAAGAATTGGAATTGAAAAAGCCAATGGTGCATCATTTTAAGGAAGGGGACAAGGCAATATTTATAATTATTAATTAACCATCGAATAATCATCAAGTCAATCTAGAGGCATTAATGCCATGTTGATAACTATGTAAGAGTTAGATTGGTCATGATTCCAGATGTAGGGCCTAGTCACGACTCGGCAAATGTGACACCTGAAGGCATCCCATTCAAGTCCCGTGTTCATATCGTAAGCATTCATAAGGTATAATTAAATAAATATACAAAATAGATTAAGCAAGCGGAAATGTTTTCATAAATCTTGGTGAGGTCTAGCACATAGTTCACTAGCTCACCCTCAAGATATATATCAAAAGTAAATGATAGAGTATGAACATAAAGGAAACTGAAAATAGCCAAAGGGCTTGTTCCCAAAGCATGGGAACTCACAAATAAGTCTTCAAGCTTAGGAATCTAAGTGCTAGGACTCAATATGGAATAATCTACTCATCATCAGTTCCTATATGATTATCATCTAGGCGAAGAAGTATGCGTTAACACATAAAATGCACTAAGCATATACGTATGCCATGAATCAAAGGACATCACAAAAATATCAATATGCATAGTAATAATCAACAGGATAAGGATATAATATGTATGAGCATGCAACTTAAAAATCATGAGAAGAAGAATCATAAATCCATTCTTATCATTTTTATACATATATGTGAATAAGACCGTAATCGATATTCATAAGACCATGTGAACTATTAGATGAAATTCTGATGTTGATGCTACATCGAGCTAAGAGGAATCTACTTTAAAGGTAGACTTGATCCTCACCTATAGGCTCTATCCTAGATGTAACACCCCACACCTTACAATACTAGCACAATGTAAATGAAACATGAGATGCTTTGGTCAAATGAGTGCCAAATTTAAATGTGCGTGAATCTCGCATTAATAGGCGATTTGCTTGTCTAATGCTGAAGAGGGTCGAGTGTAAATAAGTTCTAAGTCATATTGAGGTGATTAAGACCTTAAAATAAAGTGAGAGAATTGAGGTGCTTGTAGGACTTAGTAAGCAAGTAGGTGAGTCACCTACTTGCTTGTCTTAAATTTGTTAGTTAAACGGAGACGAGGCTCGGCGTCGAATTTATCCACGTTCGATTATGAATAAAGTCCGTGTCAAGGGGGTAACTTTGGCCTATGTCGTAGCATCATAAATGGGCTACATTGTTAGCCCAAGAAGTATAATAAAAAGGGCCCAAAGACATCACCAAACACTTAACAAATTGGGCCAACCCAAGTGAAGAAGAAAGCTGAAAATAGGCAGCCCAAGCCCATCAACTTGGTGACCCATTTAGGCCCAAGTTCAAGGGCCAAGCTACTGCATAAGACACTTACTAATATGTGGCTTACGATGGTCAAAAAGTCAAGAGTGAGGCGGCCAAGCTAGTCCTTTAAAAAAGGGATAAGAACAACACACAAATTCACTCCAACATAGACAAGAAAAAAATATGCTTTCTTGGTGTTTGTTTGCTCTCGTTTAAGGAGGTGAAAGACAAGCTTTTCAACCTCACAAGGGTCCCTAAAGAAGCTCTAAACCTTGGCTTTTAGGTAAGTAAATTTATTTATGCACCTAGTATAGATTGTTTATCAAAACCAAAGAAATAAATTAATCACACATATGCTGGAAATTCCAGACAGTTTGTACATTAAGGATTCTTGTGCAATTTTCTTGTTAATTAAGAGGTTTTTCTTTTGTTGGATGGCTTTATTATGAAGTAGTACTTAGGTATTAAACAAAGGTTGGTGTTGCAGTAATGTAAAAAGGCTGATTAACAACTTTTACAGTCCATAACAGTGAGTGAGTATATGATATCGCAATTGTGTACTTAATATGGACTTGTGGACTGTTGGATAGAATGTTACTAGCTCACTTCCTTAATGACGGATTAGTTACTGTTTTGAGACTGGTTCAAGGCTGTTTGTATGTGTAAATGTTGCTGGAACAGTTTGGTTAAAGTTGGAATAGGTTTGGGATTGTCGACATCGAAATATAGCGAAGGAAGGTAACGTTATGCTGCCCATTTTTAGATTGTGTGGAATTGTGATGTGTTGTGCTTCGTGGACTGTTGTTAGCTTTTATGGAATTAACACAGGCTGGCCATGATGTGTATGTGTGAATATGTGTTGGAAAACATGATTAGAGACGTAGAGGTTGGAAGAATACACTCGGGTTTATGAAAGCTGGCTTGCTGTCCATGTGTTGTTTTGTTATGTAGTTGGGCTGCCAAGGTGTGTCTATTAGCTGCTAATACTAGTTTTATCCCTTCCTATGTTATAGATAAGTATTTGGAGGAAGGGAAGGTTATCTTGATATGGTAACAGGGTCCGACGACGAGGTATGTAAGGTTACTTGATTTCGTATCACTTGGCTTGAAGCATAGATGTCTCCTTGGTACAGAAAGGCATTTGCCACCTCCGACGCCACTATTAACCATGTCTCCACTCTTTTACATGTTCATATGATTCCATATATAGTCAGCTTCAAATCTGCATACATGTTTGGGTATCAAGTTACAAAA